>CM060925.1:478764513-478944513 GCA_030737875.1 Allium sativum
CGGTGTAAATGAAGGCGCGGGCCAGTTGAAGCACGTCCGATTATTACATCATTTACACTACCTAAATGGTGCTGACGACCTAAGGGGTGCGAGCTAAGAGTTACGGTCTAAAGTGCGCGTGCGGCCAAAACATCCATACGAGCTAGAGGAGCAGAACGGGCCAACGGTCACTGCGAGCTAAATTGGAATACGAGCTAAATGAAACCTCGAACCAAACAAAGTCGCACACCAACGTCCGTACGTACTTCTTAATTTTGAACCGCGTTTTTATAACGGGGTTAAAAAATATTATGACATATTATTAAAAAGACCTAAAATTCACATTTAATCAATATTCAAAATATTTCAGATTTCACAAAATAAATAGATCTGATAACTTTTAGGCTTATAATTCAGATTCAACAAAAATGAGATATATATATATATATATATGTATAAGTTTGTTATAAAAAATATATCTAATTTCCCACTCACTTGAAATTTGTCCAAATCCGAATCAAACACAACTTTTAGGCTTAAAATTCCAAAATCCTACAGATCTATAATTTATTTCAGAAGAGGATTTACGAACATCGATTTAGATTTGCAGATCTGAAAGAAGAGTAGGAAAAGAAGAAGGAAATTCAATAATAAAAATTACCTAAGCAAAGAACCACCTCATTTTCATAGATCTGAATCTAGTCTCTCCAATTCACGTTAATCTGATTTGTATATGTTCATAATTTAGGTTTTATAAGAAATTAGTGGATTAGAAATGGCAGAGCTTTGTTGCTACCTCCAGAAAAAATGAATAAGAGAGTGGGGGTTTAGCCATTTATTTATAGGCATAGAAATGATCCTAGACCGTTAGATTTAATTTCATAAAGATATATCCATTTATATAAAATTTATAACAAAAATACCCTCCAAAACCATGCTGTTACTGGCAGTTTTCAACTACTCCATGGTCGACTGCCCTAAGTCAAAAACGCCCAGTGAAAGTGGGTTATAAATGGTATGATATTAATATAGATTCTTATGTATTTATTTTTTGTCTATTTTCGTATTTCATCCGTAACTTTTTCATATGGACTTCGTTCAAAAAGTTCCAAATATGAAAGTTGACCAGAATTCCATCATGAACGCAATGGTGCAAGTTTCATGATCAAATTTCGTCGTTCATTAACATTATATTTTTTTTGAATCGAATTAACTAACTAAATTAATTATTATCAGAATTACGGGTTGTTACAAGTATAGACAAGGTGAAATAATTTAATTACATATGCAAAACCTTACTTTTGGCGCTGCTTCACTTTTTATTTTATATCGCATACAAAAACTTAAGATTCTAGTATATTGTATATAATATGTTCAAGCAAATCTATTTAAAATTGATGCTTAAACCTATTAGTTAACACCTGATCTTATGTTATAGTACACAAACATATATGAATAATTAAAGTGACAATCAAGTGAACTAGACCAAAAACTAGGAATTACACAACACCCAAAGCCTAACTTTCATTATTCAATAACACAAACCCAAACATATAACTTTTAATTGACCATTTTTTTTGAAAGTTAAGCGTAAAAAATTTATTCTTATTACTGCATAAGAAATTACAAGATAAACATCATCGTAACTATTACAAAACAACCTCAAATTAAGGCAAATTTCAAAACAACACTTACTATAACCAGGTAGACACTGTATATGCTAATACAAAACAAACTAACATTCAGCTGCAACTTCGCAAAGGAGAAACTCACTTCTCTGCATAGAGACTGTTGCATCCTCTTAACAATCACTTCACTTTACAAAAGACCATAATTGCAATTCAAAGAAACCACATCTTCACCATCATATAATCTCCTCATAAAAGGATCATACAAAGGGGATGGGTTACTCCTTGGATGCCTTTTATTTGATTTCATCTTACTACTCAATGGTTGCACATCCTCTATATTAAAATCATTACCCTAATCCATATCATCCCAAAACTTGCCTTTCAATCTGAAGTTCTTCGATTTAGATGAGGGTAACACACTAAACGGCACAACAAAAGATAGTGAGGCCATTGCAATGTTCACCTTTAGAAATGTTAAGCCTGCACCAGAAACTGGTAGCTGAATATAATGTGGCGGTTTCAAGTGAGCATAAGGGGAAACATTTACATGCACCGATGAAGAACTATTCGCTGTTTTACTAGAAGCCGACGTAACTTTGGAACTATAGGTCGATGAGAAAGATATGGTTACATTAGAAGCAGAAGTAACATTGATTGAATTGGTCAAACCTGATGAACTAGATAAAGCGTTTGACACAGCAGCTGATGACGAGTTGTTACGTTGATCCCATCAGGATTAATAGCTTTATCCAGGTTGATAGAATCATCACATAAATTTCCAATAGAATAATCATCTTTAATATCCACGTTCACTGCCTTATCCGCTTTAGCAGACGACGCATTCTGATCTGATCTATCACCATCTCCAGAACCATGATCAACACAATTGTTTAAACTAGTTTCATCTCCTCTAAATTATCCATTCCATTAGTTTCTAATGCTTCGAATTGATTAGCATTCACATTGCCAACATCAACAACAGTATCCACAGTCACATTATTGTTACTAGTAGTTTTCCTCCTCCAAACTTGCTTCTTCTTAGTATTAACAGTGAACCATTTATTCTGATTTTCATCTTCATGAAATTTCTTCTTTTGTCTACCAGTATGATATTCATCAACATGTTTTTCCTCCATGCCAAACCCATACTGGTCAACATTTTCCATGCAATCCTTAGTACTAAACTCACAGTAAGAAGTGTCATGACCAAAAACTTTACATCTCGTGCAAATCTTAGGCCTCCAATCGTACGTAATCTGCACTAATGGACAATTCTCTCTTAATCCTTCTATATCAATTGAATCTGACAACTATTAATCTGGAGACACTTCAACCAACTTTAGCATATCGAAACATATTCATTCTCTCAGTACTGTTGTCAAAAAATATTAATTTACCAACACGATTAACAAGCCAATTAATACCTAATAATGTCCAAAGAATCAAAGGAATTCTCTATAGATGTGTCCACACTGGAACTTTCTTTATTCGAGATTGAGAATAACCAATTAAAGGATCCCAACATGTTATGATAAACATTCTTCCCCGAATAAAAATAAAGTCAGAATAAAGAATTTTCTCTCTATCTAAGTTGCTAGAAAAATTAAAATAGAAATGAAATCCATCTGATTTTGTGTCAACCTCACCACTTAATTTCCAGAACTTTTTCAAATAATTTGCAATAGAAAGAAAAGAAAGAGTACCGTCATGAAAAAATCCAACCAAATAGCTTTTCCAGTATTTAAGACCTTTTTCCTTAACCAAATCTGGTATTGATTTACGTAGACCTTCTCTGGCAATTTCGAAGTGACAAGGTTGGTAGACACCAACATTTCTAGGTAGATATTTGAAGAGGGAAGCATAGTCTGATTTCACAAAGGAAGGAAACGACGATTTGGACGAATGAATTCCTAGATCCGGAATAGGAGGATCTGAAGGAAAGGACATCGTTCCAGGATTTGCTTCAAAGAGATTATCAAAGGGGGTTAACTCTAGAAGGAGGTACTTCTAGGGGCTTAGAAGGAGAGGGGAGCGATGGAAGAGGGAGGAAAGCTTAATCGAAGGCAGAAGAAGGGGATGGAGAAGAAAAAGAAGATTTTGCATTCGCCACTAATGATGGTCGTGAAAATTTTATCGAGTCTTCATTCCTTTTTCTCAAAATATAGAATTTGGAGGATTTATGGTGTTTTGTTTTCGTTAAATCCAAGTCCCATACAGGTATAAAATCCAAATCTATACTACAAACGATAGAAAATATCAACTTATAAAATTTTCACTCACGAAGATTTGAGAAGGAAGAATAATAGAATCTGTGTAGAATCAGATATGAATTCAGCTTTCGAAATAATCATACTTCAATCCTCCAAATATAATATATATATATGTGTGTGTGTGTGTGTGTGTGTGTGTGTGTGTGTCTGTGTGTGTGTAGGTATGTAGAAGAATAAAATCTTAGAATATCATATATATATAACACTAAATTCTAGAATCTAAATCTATATGAATCTAGATTAGGAAAGATACAATAGAGATTAGGGGAATAGAAGAGAATCCTGACATTTTCTAGAATTCAGCTGTGCTAGAGGAACAATATGGGGGCACAAACCAAAATGAGAGTAGGGTTTATAGTAAGATTAGAGGGATATATTTATAGTTGCAAGTGTGTGTATAGACGGTTGGATTAGTTTGATTTAATCGGATGGTCTATTGTGCAAAACTTTAAATTAACTCTCTAAAAAAGCAACCTCCTCCGCCCTTCCCTTAGGAGGGCGGTTGACCCCCTCTATAAGAGGGCGGTCGACCCTCCTTAGGGGCAGATGACCTTCCTTCTGGGATCGAGCCAGAAGATTTTGAATCTCTCGTAATGTTGCTTTTAATTAATTTTTGAATTAAAGACATTGATTCTCCCCTTATATATATTATTTTTGTCCTCTTCTATATGTATATATCTACACACAACTCAAATTCTTATGGAATATTCTTTGATATAATTAATATATATTTATATTCCAGTTTACATTCATTTAATTTGAATTTCAAACCTTGTGTAATTTACGTCTAACTTATTTTACTAATAACTTTTTCATAGGACTCTACTCTCAGTAAGTAAAATATGAAAACGAATCGGAATCTCACCATGAACGCAAAAGCAATACATTCATGGCCAAATTTCCAATTATACAAAATTCTTATTTCAGGCCATTGAATTTATTAATTAATATCATTATAATTAGTTTAATTATCTATGTCTAATTATGATTTATTTTACGTGGTGTTACAATTTTATGACGTTGCGCTTAAGCCACATAAGAGAGTTTCCAAAACCACGAAGGTTCCATAACAAAACGCTTGCCATCACGGAGATTTAACAAAGAAAGAAAAAAGACAAAAAAATAAGGAACAACTCAAGGCAAAAGAGGAAAAAACAAACTCGGATCATGTAAAGTATGCGACTAATAGACCTAACTATCTTTTCAGCCGCAGTGAGCGAGCGAGTGCGTACGCGGTAGAGACCTAGCTCTCCTACGAGATGAGCGGACAGATGGGCAACCTTGGGGGTCAGTAGCAGGGCCCGCTACTGACATAAGCAGTTAGTCTATTGGGAGCAGCTGACTCGTCAGCTCGCCTTAACAAGGCGGGCTGATCTAATTGACAAGAATATGAGTTCCCAGCTAGACGATCTCACCGATCGTTAATGAACCTAATTTTTTCTAGCCTAAGAGGAGGGACTGTAACGACCTGCATTCTACGTATCGAAGGATCGTAGAATTTTTATTTTATTTTCATACGAAGTCATATGGTTGTTTAAATGTGGGAAATGACAATTGGGGTCATTTCCCACTTTCACGATTTTTGCCAAATTTTAAATGATAGTTTTTCCCTTAGTGAATTTGTTTTGCCTATAACTTTTGATTGATAAGGAGTTTTGACCTGAAACCACTTCCATTGGATTCAGATGATGGTTTACCTTTCCGTAGAGTGGTCACATTAATCAAACGGACTTAGCGTTTGGGAGATATGTCTGAAATAAGATTTGAAGATGGAAAAACAGTCTAATTGGGCTTACTAGGGTGATTAGTGGCTAGATCCATAACCCATTTCGGGATTAGGGTTATGGGAGGGATGAAAGGGGTTGGATAATCATCTCCTTTCATTTCTCTAGCCTCCACAAACATTTCTCTAACCCTAGTAATGGCCTCCACCTTCTAAATTCATCTTTAATCACTTTCTAATCACATATTAGCCAAATCTACATCAAATTAAGGCGGATTAGCATAGAAATCGAGATAGAGCTGCTGGAATACATTGGGATTAGTGCCAAATCAATTAGAGTTTCAGATTTGAAATTTATTTGTGGCTAAGGTGAGTGATTAGCATGTTTATTCACTGATTATGGCTAATTAGAGGTGATTAATGATAATTAGCGAAATTACGACTCAGAAAAATATGGAAAAGTATGTAAAAATTCTAAAATATTATTTTATGTCACTGATATGAATTTGGGTTAATTTGGATTAAGTTTGCTAATCCCGAAAGTTTAGGGATTAAGGGGGAACCAAGGATTTGGGTATTTTTGATCTAAAATAACCTATGTGATTGATGTTTTGATCTTTTTGATTGAACATATATGTTGTTACTACTGTTTGGTATGATCTATGATTGGTTAGTGAAGTTAGAATGGTCGAAAACTTCATCGAGAGGCGAAAAATAGTTTGTAGGAAATTGGTGCAGGCTATGGGCCAAGCGACCGACCCTATATGCGAAAGTTCTACCGACCCATGGTGTCCGACCGAACCAATGATGGTATAACGATGTTCGACCGACCCGATGATATGTGTTCGACCGACCCTATATATATATATATATACATACATATATATATATATGCATGTTCGACCGACCCGGTGGTGCATGTTCGACCGACCAGGGATTGCATGTTCGACCGACCTTATATGTATACGTGTTCGATCGACCCTACGTAATGATGTTCGACCGACCAGAGATGCATGTTCGACCGATCCATGAGAGATGAACGACTGGCAATGACCGTGAACTCTTATGAAGAATGATTCCAATCCAACTAAACCAGAGATGCAAAGGAAGTCCAGATGAGAAGTGATTGCTCAAGATCCAAATAGGGATCGATGGGTTAACTTCTAAAGTTAGGCTTTGCTGCGGGATGTGTGCAAAGGGGTTATCGATATCTATAACTTTGGTTCAATATTGAGAGGGGGACATTGACTATGGACCAGTGCGGTGGGGTCAGAGGTTGTATGGAGTTGAACTCCATCCAGGCCTCCAAGGGCAAAGTGGTCGTAGTGATTGTTGGACGGGGTGGGACTCCGTTATGGCCCCAATAGTTCTGGTGATCAAACTGGTGGATATCGTATGCTTTACGCACTAAGCGAGAGATGTGAGGATGATTGATATGTTTGATGTTTGCTATCGCCATGACATGCACACTCCCATTTTACATTTTATGTTAGTGTAACCTTAGAGTACTGTACATCTTGTTGTGCTAACTCTTTGGTTACAGGTCCAGGTTCAGATATGATTATTTATACTTGTTATTGCTTTATTTTGCTGCTATCGCTCATGCCATACTTTTGTCTAACCTAGTGTTTTATGTCTCTTCTTATTACTCTAGGTTCCCCTAAACGAGTAGACTAGAGACATGTTAGATGGTTATGCACGAATTGCTGACCAGGGACGAGCAGGAGGCTTCCACGTATTATTTACATATATTCTCCCTGTGTTGTTGTTGCTAGTCACTACTTTGGGCATTAGTAGTGTACCTTTTCTATTTTTCTTTAGAGACGATATTTTGAAGTAGTAATTATGGTTTGGATCATAAGCTGTATTTTGGGTTCCGCTACTCTGATGGATATGGTTTAGTTTTCAGCTTATGCACTGTCTCGCATGTTTTATATCAAGTTATGCTACTATTATATTTTACTCCATGCGCTGTGAGATATACTACAGGTTCTTCATGATTCATAGTTTCAAATCCCTTTCTTTTGATGACCGTCCCGTGCTAGTTGGACATTGGCACAGCGCGTTTCGTAGAAATGTCGGCTGGGGCAGGGCGGGTCGTCACACTTGATATCCGAGCCTAGGTTGCGTAGTTAACTTAGGGGAAGACATCAGGGAGAGATAGTACACGTATATAAGAGCACGTATTTGTTATATTTGGTTTTCAAAAGCTATATATATACTATTAGTATATCTAAGGATGAAGTCGCACTGCATGGGCACCACTAAGGAGATGGTTAATCGTTTTCTCTTTACAGATTGAACGATGAGATGAAATACGAGGAGTACGGGTTCAGGGGCCAACAATGATAATGTCCCTGATTTGATGATGATATTTACTGCTTTTATGCAGGAGATGCTTAGGGATGCTCAGGGAGTAGTTCCTAATGCTGCTAATAGTGGTGGTGCAGTAGTGCAGACGCCTATAGCCAATTTCGCCAAGCTCAGCAAGGATTATACTAATCTTGGTGGAAAGTCGTTCCACGAAACGGAATCGGCTACGGAGGTTCAAGATTGGCTTGATAGTTGTGAGTGCATCTTTGAGGATTTAGGAATCGATGATGCAATGAAACGGAAGTTAGCATCGTGTCAACTCAAGGACGGGCTATGAATTGGTGGGATGCTATTAAAGCAGCTACTCCTGAGGATCAAGTTACTTAGAATTGGTTTAAGACTCGCTTCAGTGACTAGTTTATCCTAATTGCTCAGAAATCAGAATTGTTTAGGAAATTCTTGGAGCTTAAGCAGAATGGTAGGGCAGTCTCAGAATATATTGCTGAGTTCGATACATTATCGAAGTATGGATTATCTCTTATCGATACTGCTGAGAAGAAGAACGAGAAGTTCATAACCAGCTTAGATGAGTACTTGGGGGGAAAGACTTATAAACTACATCGATGAGACCTTCGAATCTATTATGGGGAAAGCATTGAGATCAGAGAGCCTTTACCCTAAGTCGAAGACCGAGGTTGCTGTTACAACTGCAGAGGAGCCACAACCGCAGACAAGCGGTGGAGGAAAAAATAATTCCCAAAATAAGAGGAAATAGAACCAAACCAAGGATGGTTAGAAAAAAGAATAGGAAAGACATTGAGTGGTTTAGCTATGGCAAGAAGGGCCACTATGCCAAAGATTGACGAGCAAAGCCAGCGGACAGGAAGTGCTTCAATTGCGGCCAAGTGGGACATCACAACTATAAATGTCCACAATCTCCTAAACGGAAGAAGATTGTGAATGCATATGCTATCAACACTGTTCCTTCTTTGTCAAATTCCCCAACTGCAGCGGAGAAAGGAAAGTGTGTCGTCATTCCAGGTATGCTTTCCATTTATGATGTTCCTGTTTGAGTATTGTTTGATACCGGGGCTTCCCATTCCTTCGTATCTAAGGACCTGGTAGATAGGTCGGAATTGGAACCCGAGATTATCGATAGACCTTTAGTTGTGACGAACCCGATCGGTGGTTCGACTAGCCTTAGTATGATTTGTCGTAATTTGGTCTTATCGAGCCATGAATTTATGTTTACTTGTGATTGCTTTATTTAGGTTTTACTGGGTTTGGCATTATTTTGGGAGTCGATTGGCTCCAAAGGTATGGGGTAATGGTAGACTGTGAGGGGTCTTCGGTGACCATTAGAGTGAATGATGGGCGGAGGGTACTGTTTGGTTGCCTACCTAGTGATGGCGTGATGGCTGGTTTTCTAAATTCCCTCGACATCCCGCATGACGAGTTGTCAGATGTGCCTATTGCTGGCGAGTATCCGGACATCTTCGGGGAAGTGACCAGACTTCCACCATGCCCGAGAGATCGAGTTACATATTGATTTAGTGAAAGAAGTCATGCCTATAGTGATGCCTCTTCGTCGTATGGCGCCAAGGGAGTAGCGAGAGCTCGGGGTGCAAGTAGGCAATCTTTTGAAGAAGGGATTTATTCGTAGAAGTGCTTCCAAGTGAGTAGCACTAGTTGT
Source organism: Allium sativum (assembly GCA_030737875.1). Taxonomy (NCBI): domain Eukaryota; kingdom Viridiplantae; phylum Streptophyta; class Magnoliopsida; order Asparagales; family Amaryllidaceae; genus Allium; species Allium sativum. Next base: position 478,774,123 of record CM060925.1, read on the forward strand.
ATTTGCTACCAAGGCCGATGGTTCCGTTCGATAGTGTATGGACTACCGCGAGTTGAATAAGGTGACGAGGAAGAATAAGTATCCTCTTCTGCAGATAGACGATTTGTTTGATCAGTTGAATGGAGCGAGAAGTTAGATCTCGCAACAGATTTTCATCATCTCCGAGTAGCAGCTGAGAGTATACCTAAAATGACATTTCGGACGCTGTCTAGATTCTATGAGTGGTTGGTCATGCCATTCGGGTTGACTAATGCACCATCATATTTTGTGGATTTATGAATAGTGTATTCAGGGATCAATTGAATAAGTTTATTCTTGTGTTCGTGGACGATATCTTAGTTTATTCGAGGACAGAGGAAGAACACAAGGAACATTTGAGGATAGTGATGGAGGGATTGAGGAAATAGCAATTGAAAGCGAAATTTTCTAAATGTCACTTCTGGAGGAGGGAAGTGAGGTTCTTGGGCCATGTTGTTTCAGAGAAAGGTATTGCTGTGGACCCTGCGAAGGTGGCTACATTGCAAGATTGGTCTACTCCTAAGAATGCAACGGACATGAGAAGTTTCTTGGGGTTAGCTGAATATTATCGTAAGTTTATCCAAGATTTCTCCAAGACAGCGACACCATTAACTCAGTTGACCAAGAAGAATCAAGCTTTTGCTTGGGACGGATGGTGTGAGAATGCATGTAAGAGCCTAAAGGAGAAGTTAACATGCGCACCAATGTTAGTTATTCCTAAGGGGAACGAAGAGATGATAGTATACACGGATGCTTGTGGTACCGGACTAGGTGTTGTACTGATGCAAGGAGGTAGGATTGTAGCTTATGCTAGTCGGCAACTAAAACCGCATGAGAAAAGATATCCTACCTATGATTTGGAATTGGCAGCGATTGTGCTTGCGTTAAAGACGTGGAGACATTATCTCTTAGGAGAAAGATTTGAGTTTTTTACCGATTATAAGTCGTTAAAGTATCTTTTTTTCTCAAAAGGATTTAAATCTTCGTCAGCAAAGATGGTTAGAGTTTTTGGCTTCATATGATTTCAATATCGCATACACACCCAGGAAAGGCAATGCGGTGGCTGATGCATTAAGTATGAGACACTCCAGTTTAGGGGCTATGTTTCTTGAATGGAAGCAACTGTAGTATATCGCGGGATATGATTTCAGACCTAAGTGCGAATTAGATCCAAAAATGTTAGCAAGTTTGACGATTAGATTGACTTTGATTGGGTGGATCGGCTCTAGTCAAAGGGACGATCCTAACCTACTAGAAATCATCTCCAATGTGGAGATGGTACGGACAGTGAGGAGATGAACAAGTATGGACTTAATCGAGAAGGGTGGCTTCGAAAGAATGGGAGATTAGCTGTACTCGACGATAACGGATTGAGAGATGAAGTGCTTAGAGAGTGCCATCACTCGAAACTGACTATACATCCCGGTGGTAACAAGATGTATCGAGACATGAAGCAGACATACTATTGGGAAGGGTTGAAGAGAGATGTTGGGAAGTTTAAATCCAAGTGCATGAACTGCCATCTAGTTAAAGTCGAGTAAAAGAAGCCTAGTGGTTTGTTACAACCGCTGGAAATTCCTAGATGGAAATAGGAACAAATCTCAATGTATTTCATTGATAGTTTGCCAAGGACTAAATCGGGTCATGATAGTATTTGGGTGGTTGTGGATCAATTAACCAAGAGTGCAATGTTTATACCAGTCAGATTGAATAGAATGGCAACTAAGTTAGCGGAACTATATATGAAGTGGGTAGTGAGATTTCATGGAGTACCTAAAGGCATTGTGATCGACCAAGATCCATTATTTACTAGTGGGTTTTGGAAGAGCTTACAAGAGGCTTTAGGGTCAGTATTACATCTCAGTACCGCATACCATCCTCAAACCGACGGTCAAACAGAGAGGGTGAATCGTGTATTAGAGGATCTCTTGAGAGCCTGTATAATAGATTTTGGAGGGTCATAGGATGACCATTTGCATCTAGTTGAGTTCGCATATAATAATAGTTATTAGTCCAGTATTGGTACGACTCCATTTGAAGCTTTGTACGGAAGACCGTGCAACTCACCATCACGTTGGTTGGAAACTGGTGAGAAGTTTGTGCTTGGGCCAAATGTAATAAGAGAAACTTCAGATAAAACAAGATTATTCAACAGTGAATGAAGGCTGCCCAAGAAAGGCAGAAGAGTTTTTGTTAGCCTACTTTGTGAACTAGGTAACACAAAATCGAGATGTCAAGCGTTGAAGAACATCTCTTCTTAGAAAGCATAGGGTCGGATTGGAGAGCTATTGCCGGTCGGATCGGAGAGCTACTGCCAGTCGGATCGGAGAGCTACTACCAGTTCAGGACGGAACAGAGCAAAATGGACAAGGACTCAGTTTCAGCTTAGGTCGGGTCGGATCGGATGCCCCGCTCCGAACCCCTTCTGCTTTCTCCTCCGAACCGAACCCAACACACCATATCCCTTCACCCCACAATCTCCTGAATGTTCTGAGCGGTTATGACCATTTCCTACCCACGATGACCACTACTCTGATGCGCTGTCAGCACTGGAATCCATCCGAGCCCGAGAACGATGGGATGAAAGATACGTAGCTCCGAACCGAATCGAATCTGAGTGAATTTCCACCTATAAATACCCCGTCAAGAGACAATTAAAGGGATCTTTTTTAGGCACTTTGAGAGTTGAGATACTTTCAAAAAAACTGAATTCCAGCATTCCCAGATAATCCAAATCATCATTCAACATTTATTTTGTGATAATTGAATGAATGTACGTGAATTGTGAGTGAAATTGAGTGAATATCTCATTGTACTTGCATCTATATCATCAAGGATAGTGATTACAAAGTGGACGTAGGCTTTTCGACGCTGAACCACTATAAATTCTGTGTCTCCATTTTACTTTTGATCTTATTTTATTTCGATTTTAGTCAATTTGGGTGTTAGTACCACTTTTTGGTCTAACATTTTGGTGCTTTCACTGAGAACCATTTGAATTCTCTGTTTTTCCGGATTATCGTTCTACTTTTTGGACCGTTGAGTTCAAAGAAGTTAATCCTCAAGTTTCGGCGCTTTTGAATATTTGTTGGTTGATTGTTGAAGAACTATGTCCAAAGGAAAAGGCAAGGAAGTTCAAACCAGTCGAGGGAACGGAGTTGGTGAAGATTAGCAAAACGCGGTAGTGACAAGATCTCGTGGGCAGAGCTCTGGAGTGGGTCGGACAGATACAAGAAATCCGAACCGAACTCAAGGAGAGAGCTCCGATCCGATCCGAGTAGGAGAATCTGAAGCAGTGCACTCCCCTAACGTGAACCGATCCGAACAAGTTGCACTGCACCGATCCGAACAAGTTTCCCAGCTCCGACCCGAACAGATTGCTCAGCTCCGATCCGATCCGTCGCTTGGTGATGCTGGAACCTCTACTCGAGCTCCTCCAAATGCTCCGACTCTAGCCACCAGGATCAATGATCAGGTCAATCCATCTGCGCCTATTACCCAAGGAGATTTTTCGCGCCTTCTTGACATGCTTGAAAGCACTAGGGAGGCCATGAAAATCCACGAGCGCACCAATCTCATGATGCAAGAAAACATGAGAATCATGAGCAGGGAAATTAGCAAACTCCGTAGACAGAGAACCCCATCCCCGGTTCATCACACACTAACGGATCAGTCTTCTTCTTCTGAGGAAGAACGGCCCCGTGAAAGAAGGCCGCTCGAACGACCTCAGAATTTGGAGCAGATGACGTTCGGATCTTTGGGGTCCCGCGAGGACGCTGCACGGGTACTAGGACCCAATGATCCAAGCTTGAGAGAGCCTATGTTGTTACCAATGCGGGGATCCCATGTATTACCTAGAGACCCTAACCTTACCAATCCCACTTAGGGACAAATGCTCCAGCCCCTTCCTCCCGAGATCGACCGAGAGCGTAGGGAACGAAGCAGAGCAGAAGCGGCTCGAAGAAGGAGGGCGTCCCCTGATCAGGAGCCCAGAGGAAACCCGAACATCAGAAGGAGGGCGTCCCCTGATCAAGAGCCCAGAGGGAACCCGGATACCAGAGCCAGGGAGCCTGAACGACCCCTGACCAATGCTGACGTATTGACTATGGTACGCCAGATCATGTCTGAAAGCCGGAACTACACCAATGAAGATTATGGCATTGAGCGAAGCCATACTCCCTTTACTGACGACATCCTCAACTTTCAGTTTCCCCGACGTTTTAACCTGCCGCAGATGGACAAGTACAATAGAAGAACCGATCTGGGACAACATTTGATGCGATACGCATGGCTCATGAATGCTGCTGCTGCCCCTGACGCAATGAAGTGTAAAGCCTTCCCGATCTATTTAGAAGACGTGGCGCTGCTATGGTTTACCCGACTTCCCCCTCGGTCGATATCAAATTTTAGGGAATTGAGCGAACGTTTTATGAATCAGTTCCGACTCCATGCCCGAAAGTCTAAGAGTGTTATTGAATTATCAAGAATTTAGCAAGCGTCGGGCGAGTCTTTGAAGTCATATCTCGACCGTTTCAACTTAGCTGTGACAGAAGTCAATGACCCACACGAACCCACCATCTTGATGGCTTTGATGGAAGGAGTCGATCCTGACTCCGAGTTTCGAGATTATCTTTCTGGGAAGCCACCTCCCACGAGAGAGTTATTCTATGAAAAGGCCGATATTCACTTAAGACGAGAGGAGGCAAGGGCAAACAGAAAGAGAAAGTCTGGAGCGGCTTCAAAAGAAACTGTTCAAAGTAATGTCGTCGTGAAGCAGTCTGGAGAAAGTTCCGGGAAAGTTGAGGTGAATGTGGGAAACAAGAGTGGAAACGACAATAATGGAAACGGGGGCAACAACAACAACCGTAATGCGAATGGTAACAGAAGAAATAGGAATAGAGGAAGTAATCTTAACAAAAGACCCCGGTTCCAAACTTATGAGAATTATTCACCGCTGAACGACACTCTAGAGAACATTTACTTGGATACATACAATGTTTTGCAATATAAAAGACCGCCACCTCGAGACTCAACGGAGAAGGAAATCGCAACTGGAAAATTTTGTTTGTTTCATGGAACTCATGGGCATTCAACACATGAATGTCGACATTTAAGAGACGTGATTGAGAAGCTGCTGCGCGAAGGAAAATTGGATGAATATAAGGTTGCCCCAAGAGACAAGGGGCAAGGAGAACAGGCTCCAAACCAGAACCAATCTGCTCCCAAGCCTACAGCGCAGCAGAAAGGCAAGGGAATCGTTATTAACTCCATAGTCGGTGGACCCCATTTAGCTATCCACAATTTTAGAGCAATGGACCAATACGTTAATGCAGCTAAGCACGTAGATGTGGATGAATGTGATGATTTGGAAGATATCGCCCCTGTGAAACAACAGTGGACAATGTTTGATGACGTGGTATTCCATAGCAGAGACAATACCGGGATCCAGTTACCCACCGATGATCCGTTGGTCATTACCACCACCATTGGACCAGCATTGGTTCATAAGGTGCTAGTAGACAATGGAAGCTCTGCTAATATTTTATTTAAAAAGTCATTCGATCAGATGAAACTTGAGTCTGAAGATTTGAAGCCATGCAAAGGTTGGATCCGAGGCTTCAATGGAGCATCGACAGCTCCAATGGGGTATATAGAATTGCCCGTAACATTGGGGCAAGGGGAACGCTGAAGAGTACGAATGCTTCAGTTCGTAGTGTTGGACGTAGATTCGCCCTTCAACGCATTTTTGGGAAGGCCTGCCCTTGCAGAGTTCAGGGCTTGCATCGCCCCTTGGTGTTTATTGCTTAAGTTCCCAACTGAAGCCGGAACAGGAGTAGTGAGAGGAGATCAAGTCTCCGGATGGGCTTGCTATGTTGCCGAATTAAAGAAGTTGATGAAGGGACTCAACATCGAGAGTAAAGGTGCCTCGCCTCCTCCAAAGGAGGGCTCGGCATAGCAATTAGAGGGATCGGCCCCGAAGGAGTTGCCCAAAGGAACGCCTGAAGACTTGGATCCCAGAAAAGATGAGGAACCAGAGGCTAGAAATGCGACTCCTAATGAAGCGACTGTGGACATACCCATTGACGAAGCTGATCCAACAAGAGTTTTGAAGATTGGATCCCAGTTGGATCCACATCGAGCCAAAGAACTAACTGACTTCCTGAAGGCAAACCTGGATGTGTTTGCCTGGACCCACGCTGACATGTGTGGGATATCGCCATCCGTCATGAGTCATTCACTAAATATAAACCCAAAACACCCGCTTGTAAAGCAAAAGAGACGTGTGCTGGGCCCAGAGAGGTTGGCAGCTCTAAAAGAAGAAGTGGAGAAGCTGAGACAGAACGGATTTATTAGAGATTCGACATATCCCGACTGGATATCGAATCCCGTCTTAGTAAAGAAGCCAAACGGAAAGTGGCGGACTTGCATTGATTTTTCAGACTTGAACAAAGCTTGCCCGAAAGATAGCTTCCCACTCCCCAGAATTGACCAGCTTGTAGATTCGACAGCGGGACACGAACTTCTTTCTTTCATGGACGCATATTCCGGGTACAACCAGATTCCTATGCACGTGCCAGATCAAGAACATACGAGCTTTATTACAAATTTGGGGTTGTATTGTTATGTGGTCATGCCGTTCAGATTGAAAAACGTTGGAGCCACTTATCAACGCTTAGTAAACAGGATGTTTTATAACCAAATAGGGAAGACTATAGAAGTTTATGTGGATGATATGCTTGTCAAATCAAAACAGTCCTCCAGCCATACTCAAGACTTGGCAGAAATGTTTGGTGTCCTGCGAAAGTATCGGATGAAGTTGAATCCTTTGAAATGTTCATTTGGAGTGGCATCGGGAAGTTTCTAGACTTCATTGTGAGCTCTCGAGGGATTGAAATCAATCCCAGCCAAATAGCAGCGATAAGAAACATTGAAGAACCGAGGAGAATCAAAGATGTCCAAAGTCTTGCAGGGAAAGGAGCCGCGTTGAGTAGATTTATCTCCAAAGCAACGGACAAATGCGTCCCATTTTTTGACTTGATTAAAAGGGGAAAGAAGAACTTCGAACGGACTCCAGACTGTGTTGAGGCCTTTCGAAATTTATTGGAATTACTAGAAAAGCCACTGATTTTGTCAAAGCCGGTGGATCATGAAGAGTTATTTGTTTACCTAGCGGTTTCGGCTCACGCTGTTAGCACAGCCTTGGTCCGAGAAGAAGACAAAGTGCAAAGGCCGGTATATTATGTAAGCAAGAAATTGGCAGCCGCAGAACGCAACTACCCAAGGATTGAGAAGCTCGCTTACAGCCTCCTAATCGCCTCCCGAAAACTTCGTCACTATTTCCAAGCTCACCCAATAACCATATACACTGACCAGCCTCTGAGGCAGGTGTTGCAGAGACCCGAAGCATCGGGGCGTTTGATCAAATGGAATATTGAATTAAGTCAGTTTGATTTAAATTTTCAGCCGCGGAGGTCGATCAGGGGGCAAGCTCTGGCTGACTTTATAGCAGAGTTCACAATCCCAGAGGAGGAAATGATCGATGACAAAGTGGTCAAGTCAGAGGACGAGTTAAAACTAGATCCATGGAAGCTGTACACAGACGGAGCCAAGAACGACCGAAGGTCCGGAGCTGGAACCATCTTAGTTACTCCTGAGGGAAGGTCGTTATATTACGATCTACGATTAGAATTTTCAGCGACTAATAACGACTCTGAATATGAAGCCCTGATTGCCGGGCTGAAACTTGCTAAAGAACTCAGAGTAAAGACATTAGACATATTCTGCGACTCCAAAATAGTTGTTTGCGAAGTGCAAAAGTAGTTTGTGGCTCGGGGACCTCGACTTATCGCCTATCTCGGGAAAGTGGAAAAGCTGTTGAGCAACCTGGAGCAGTATAACATAACGCATATCCCAAGAGCCGAAAACCAGAAGGCAGACAGGCTAGCAAAGCTAGCTAGTTCCGACAACCCGGAAGAAACCGAAATAATTCCAATTGAAACGTTGGAATCGCCAAGTTTTGAGTCGATGGAAATTGAATTCGCTTTCGAAGCAGAACCGGAGAAGTAGTCGTGGATGACCCCAATTAAGAATTTCCTTAAGAATGGGATACTCCCATCAAAGAAGAGTGAGAGACGGGCTATAGTTCGCAAGGCCACCAGATACATCCTTCAAGACGATACTCTTTATAGACAAGGATTTTCTATGCCCCTGTTACGATGTATAGCACACAACGACATCAAACGTGTACTAAGAGAAGTACACGAAGGTGAGTGTGGAGATCATAAAGGAAGTCAGACTTTAGCGAAAAAGATATTGCGGTATGGATACTTCTGGCCCACAATTAATAAAGATGCAGCTGATTATTCACGACGCTGCGACAAGTGCCAGAGATTCGCCAAAATCCCCAGAGCATCGCCGACCCAACTCAGATCGATGGTGAGTCCTTGGCCTTTTGCCATGTGGGGAATTGATATCATCGGAGTTCTACCAATTGCTAAAGGAGGAGCGAAATATGTAATAGTCGCCGTGGACTATTTTACGAAGTGGGTGGAAGCTGAGCCCCTAACCAAAATCACGGCGAGAAAGGTGATAAGTTTCGTAGTTAGAAATATTATATGCCGATTTGGGATCCCAAGGACCATTATAACTGATAACGGAACCCAGTTCGATGGTGCCGAATTCAGAAATTTCTGCCAGAAATATAAGATTGACAAACGGTACACTGCGGTCGCTCATCCACAGTCGAATGGGCAAGTAGAAGCAATAAACAAAGTCATAAAATCCATCCTCAAGAAACAATTAGAACGCGCAAAGGCAAAATGGGTTGACGAATTGCCCTTAGCTTTGTGGGCATATCGGACAACGTTTAAGACAGCTACCGGTCATACCCCTTTCTCTCTCTCATTTGGTTCAGAAGCAGTAATTCCAGTAGAGCTTGAAGTTCCCTCCCACAGGGTGACATATTATGACCCGATGACGAATCGGGCACTCTTACTCGAGTCTCTTGATGAAATCGAAGAAAAAAGTGACGAAGCAGACTTGCGTGCATCAAGACATCGACGTCAGATGGCACGCTATTATGACAAAAAAGTTCGTCTTAGGACTTTTGAACCGGGAGATTTGGTGCTAAAGCGAGTCTTTCCTTCCCTTCCTCACCTCGGTCCAAAGTGGGAAGGACCCTTTGTCATCCAACGGAAACTTGAAGGAGGAACCTTCAAGTTAACGACCGTAGATGGCGAAGAGGTACCTAGGGCATGGAATGCCCAACACTTGATGCGATATTTGAATTAGGAATGTTGTACTCTTTGCTGTCTTCCTTATGAACTCTGTAAAAAAAGGCACGACTTGCCTTAGGAAAGTCTGTTGATATGAACAAAGAACTATAAAGTGGATGTAGGCTACGACTTAGCCGAACCACTATAAAAATATCGTGTGTCATTTACTTTCCTGCATTATATATACCTTTAACTACTATTCTGTTGCGATTATGGAATATAAGATAATTTAAAACCTGAAAGGTTGAAAACAGTTTATACGCAGGAACAAGCACAACGACTGTTTTTGCGATAAGACATAAAAGAATGGGAAGACGACATTCTTAACTCTAACTCTCGAGAATTGAGAGAGAGTATAAAGGACGGGAAGACGACGTCCTCTGAGGCGTGAAGGTGCACCCAGATAAGAGACCGCCTCAGTAAGAACTCTAACCTGAGTATAAGACAGGAGAGTATAAAAAATGCCAGAAAAAACTACAGGCATCAACGACACCAAGAATGTGACCTCGTCGGAGAATCGGGGACATTTAGACTGTTTGACTAAATCTTGAATAGTTTTTCAAGATTGACTGGGGGCATATATGTATACACATATTTCCCCCACCATAACTTCATTACACAACTGTAGTAGGACGTGCATTCTTACATAAGTGCGAAACTAATAACTAACAGACATTGCAGAAAACGAATTATTTTTATTTACAAATGAATGAATTTGTACAGGAAAACAGGCAAAAAGAAGGTGCAAGGGCCACCCTTGCAGCAACAAGTATGGATCAATCAAATGCTAAAATAACGCAAGACACTCCATCATTTAGACTTCGAAGAGGGCTTGGACTTCTTAGCAGCCTTTTCCGAATCCCTCGCCTCTTTTTCGGCCTCCGTCAAGATGCGTTTTGACTTTTTCTTCCCTGAAGCTGAAGTGCTGGAATCAGTTGACTTTTTCCTGGAAGGCGGAGCGCTTGAATCAAGAGAAGACTTTTTAGCAAGTTCCTCTGTAATAGATCTAGTCGAAAGCTTAACAACTAACCTTGATCCCGCATCCACTACTGCGAGGGGCTTAAGGCTTTCAGGGTCAAAGTCTTCAGATTTAAGCTGCAGGCGTTTATCTTGGTAAGCTTTCAGTGCAGCTAAGGTAACATCATCGGCACTTTTCGACTCCCCGACTATAGCCACCTCAGGGTCTTCCTCATGTCCCCCGTTGCCGCCATCATCCTTTAAGGCATCTATCATTTCATCATCATGAGGAGTGTCAGCCTTGGAAGGTTCAATTCCTACCCCCGAATCTATGTGGGAAGCCTTGTCTTTTCCCCTTTAGCCTTCTCCGTAGGCTCTGCTCCAGAGGCGGTTCCCTGGGACACATCTGTCTTTTCGGAAGGTTCAATACCTACAGAGTGAGAAGCAACAGTTATCAACTCAGGAGAAAATAATGGGTTTTTCATCGATTGCTCGATTACGTGATGAAAGGTAGAGATAGCTTTGACGAATTGAGGTGAAAATGTAGAGATACCTTCCAAAGACTTCTCGGCTGGAGTGACTACCGTCTCCGATGCCGTTTCGGGTATGGGGGATAAAAGAGATGTCCGAGGGATCCCCGGATTTTCAGGATCATATCCCTCTACCACAGAAGTTTAAGAGGCAGTAAAGGAAGAACCAGCCTCAGGAATGTTCTTTTGCTTAGCCTTCCGCCTCTCTTCGTCCATAACAGCAGCAATGAGGCGGCGTCCTTCGGCTAGGCGTTCTGGTTCATCATCTCGTAAATATTTCTCCATTAGCTTGTCCTCGTCAATGGAATCAACCTTGAGCTCCTCTTTCTCCCACTCAACGATTTGACTCCATACTTGGACTAGGGTAGATGGATAATCTTCAATCCAAGAAATGTTCCGGCGGCGAATAATATGCGCAAAGAATTCAATCATTAATTCGCCGAAACCATGCACCTCTCCCTCAGCCTCCGACAGTTGTTTGCGCGCCTCTTCAGCGGACTTGATAGCACATTCGACGTTAGCCTCCGCTAGGGCAGCCCTGTTCTCCGCCTCCGCTAGCTTAGAAGCCAAGTCAGTGTTTTTCTTTTCCAATTCAGCATTCTTCCTCACTAACTCGGCCTTCTCCCGCTCAAGGTTAGCGTAAGCAAGTCGCGTTTTGGCAGCATCTGACTTGGCACCTTCGGCTTGTTTCTTCAATTCCGAACGCTCTTGGGTATGGGACTCAAGCAAATCATGGTAGCGTTTTTGCAGATCTTCAAATTGTTGTTTGAAGCTAGTAGCATCCCGTTGAGCAACAGCAAGCTGGGCCTGTGTATCCTCCAAGTCTTTTCCTAGATTTTTTAAGGCCTTTTCATCGTCTTCTGCGGTTTTTTGCATCGAGTCAGCATTTGTGATTAAAGTGCGGATGAATCTGGAAAGGCTGCGCGAATACTTGAACATTTCTGGATATTGTTTCTCGACCGCATCTATCTTTTCTTTGGCCTCGTCTGCCCACCTTGAAGAAATAGGCTCAAGAGCAGGTAAAAAAGTCAAGTTTTCGAAGTAATGTTCAGGAAATTGCTCCTCCAGATACGCCCGCTTAACTGCAGTTTCAGCATCTAGCGGTGGAGGGGCGGGGAATGTCAGCTCAGTATCCCTGTGCGTAGAGGGCTCAATGGCCTCTTTATCCATTCTAGGCCGTTTAGCGGGAACCTTACGCTTGCTTCGTGATTCGGTATCTTTTGGCGGACTCCTCTCCCTACTGCGCTTTTCTTGAGAAGAGGTTGAGTCTTTTGATTGCGGCCTGTCCTCTTCCCGACGACCTTGGTAACCTTTATACCGCTCTGGGTCTGTCCGGACAGGAGAGCGAGAGCGCGAGAACCGCGAACGATAAGGATCATAGGGCCTTTTATCCTCCCTACTACGATCTTCGCGACGATCATACTCAGTATCATAGGGCGGATTAGACATGCTGCGGCGGAGTTTTCTGATGTCATAATAAGATCGGGACATCGTGCCTGCACAACAAGACAAATGAAATTCAGGATCAATATTTTCACAAAGAGAAAGATGCTGTGAGTTGTGGTGCTATTTTGTTAAGTGCGTCCTAAGTGGTGTTTTCCCCCCGACAAACCCGAGTCCGATGCCAGACTAGTACGAGCGGGCTCTTTGGCCTTAGCAGGAGTGGTCTCTTCGGAAGAAGTGAAAACTAAAGGATTCTTCCCAAAATCCTCTGAAGTGTAAATAGTTTCAGGTAAGGGGAGATCCCCCAAACCCTGAAATAGTGGGTCATCGGTGCTAGGGACATCTCCCTCAGAGCCATCAATCGGCAGTTCTTTGGAAGACATTGACCTTTTCGGAGAAATGGCATCCTCGGGAACAGTATACCCTTCGCGGTGCTTTTCGGCCATGTTAGCCAATTCATCATCTTGAGTAGAAGATGGAGAGGGTGAAGCCTGAAGAGGCACTGTATGAGCTCTCGAACCTTCGCCCGTTTCTGGGATTACGTCCACTGGAGGAATGTATACATATGGACCCGTCCCGTGACCAATGCTACGGGTAATGGACAACAACCCATGAAGATGAAGATATTCGTCCTCAAGGACCTCATCAATAGTTAAAAACTTCTGATCACCATTAAGGAGTCGGTGCATCCGATCAAAGAACGCTTGGTCCGATATTTGTTTCGGGTTATCAGCTGCAAACAAAAAGAAAGACGAATGAATGCGGTGGTTTGAATGTACAGAGTCGAGATTTAGAAAACCAGTGCTTTACTTGATTTTGTCCATCTCCTAGCACACCCTGGCTGCTGCTTTACATAAAACCATTCCAGCTTGGAGTCACCCGCTTTACTACTAAACGGTGCTGGAATTATTTTCCTCTTAGGGACAGATTCGAAGTAACAGAAAGAAGGTGTTTCTCGAGTCTGGTGCTTGAAGTTATAGAAGAAGTGAACGTCGTCAAAAGTGAGCTCTATGCCTAAGATCTCACGGTATGCTACATATAAGGTGTACAAGTAAGCATAGGAATTGGGATGCAGCTGCATGGGGGCAATCCGCATTTGTCTTAGAAAATCGACGACGAAAGGAGAAAATGGAGGGATAGCCCCGACCATGCACATCAACCGAGTGATTGCAATATACCCCTCCGGAGGGTTGTGGGGACGATCAGATTTTGATGGCAACAAGGTATCCCCTTTGGGGATCCCGTACTTTAGTCGTATTCGGGTAAGTCTGTCATTGTCGATTATTGATTCAACGGAATCTTGAGGTGACTCCAGTATGATGGCAGACCCAAATTCATCAGGAGCTCGGTCTTCGCCAATCCCTCCTTCCTCTTCACAACCCAGTGAAACTCCACCCTCAGAAGACACATTGTCGCTTTCGCGAGTTTCAACCTCGTAGTCTGAGCCCTCGTCATCCCATTCTGGATCCGAGGAAGAAGATATGTCTTTAAGAGTAATTTTGTTGGATGTCTCTGGGACCTCCTTCTTCTCTGCTAATCTAGAGGAGCGTCTGGATGTCATGGTCACGAAACTATTGAAGAAGCAATAGCACAAGTTAGAGTAAATTAACCCGCATCCCCCCGTGTATGTGTATAAACTAAAATGTGAACAGTGTATGCAGAAAATGTAAAGTTAACGTTCGAAAGTGCGACGCAAAATCTTGGCAAAGTAATAAGGTTCAAGGCAGATCTTGATGTCCATTTATGTTCGCAGGGCACTATCCTAACTGTTCGTGAAGTTGGAAGCTATGTCAAGTATTAATTTGGCCAATTAGACAGACTCTTGTGTATTGAAATGGGGCTGCTTCAGATCGGTTCGGGTATAAATGATTGGATGGGATCGGAGGTAATGCTTTGTTTTGGTCAGAGGTGGTATCTAATCGGATCGGTTCGGGATTATGTATTCGGAGCGGATCGGATGGACTTGAGTCCTAACATCCCTTCTTTAATCCACATTCCGACCTGATCCGGCTAGGTAGACTTCGCCTTCCCTTTTTCACATTTAACTCCGACCCGATCCGGCTAGGTAGACTTCGCCTTCCCTCTTTCATATTTAATTCCAGCCCGATCCGGTACTGAAAACCTCACATCCTTTTCTTCTCCTACATCCCCCATACTTCTTCACCCGAACCGATCCTCTATGTTCTGTATCTTCTCCTTCATCCTCAACCACAGTCGAACCCGATTCGATTTCCAAAACTCCACAGGGGAATGAGCATATATCCTCTCCAACCTCCTAGGGCCTCGAGGTGGTGGCGGAGCCAGCAGCGACGACGGCGAGGAAGGAGGAAACCACGGCATCGGAGCCATGCTATGAATATGCCCAATTTTCTCAAATTAACCGCAAGATCTTGATTAAAGACAGTTACAACGATAAGATTCAAGGTTTCGAGACTACCTATGTGTTTGTTTCAAGAATCGAAGCAAGAATTTCGAGATTCTTTGAGGATTAGGGTTCGGTATGAGAATTAGAAAACGAGAATAATGAAAGAGGAAGAAGAAAGCAGACGAATGACAGATGGATATATATATTAGCATTGACCCCTCGTATTCCTGCCCTATTTTTTCGCTCGGACCGGATCAAGAGCCTAGCATCACAGTATAGCCTGCTAGCCCAATATGAAACGGAAAATGAAAAGGAGCTGTCCGGGTCGAATCCCGAACCAAACAGGATTTCATCTTTAGGAAGACACTGTGCAATGACAATCAAAGCATGCTCCATTTTCAACAGAAGCATCCTTTGAGGGGCAAAATGTTAGCCTACTTTGTGAACTAGGCAACACAAAGTCGAGATGTCAAGCGTTGAAGAACATCTCTTCTTAGAAAGCATCGGGTCGGATCGGAGAGCTACTGCCAGTCGGATCGGAGAGCTACTGCCAGTCGGATCGGAGAGCTACTGCCAGTCGGGACGGAACAGAGCAAAATGGACAAGGACTCGGTTTCAGCTCAGGTCGGGTCAGATCGGATGCCCCGCTCCGAACCCCTTCTGCTTTCTCCTCCGAACCGAACCCAACACACCATATCCCTTCACCCCACAATCTCCTGAATGTTCGGAGCGGTTATGACCATTTCCTACCCACGATGACCACTACTCTGATGCGCTGTCAGCACTGGAATCCATCCGAGCCTGAGAACGATGGGATGAAAGACACGTAGCTCCGAACCGAATCGAATCTGAGTGAATTTCCACCTATAAATACCCCATCAAGAGACAATTAAAGGGATCTTTTTTAGGCACTTTGAGAGTTGAGACACTTTCAAAAAAACCGAATTCCAGCATTCCCAGATAATCCAAATCACCATTCAACATTTATTTTGTGATAATTGAATGAATGTACGTGAATTGTGAGTGAAATTGAGTGAATATCTCATTGTACTTGCATCTATATCATCAAGGATAGTGATTACAAAGTGAACGTAGGCTTTTCGATGCCGAACCACTATAAATTCTGTGTCTCCATTTTACTTTTGATCTTATTTTATTTCGATTTTAGTCAATTTGGGTGTTAGTACCACTTTTTGGTCTAACAGTTATGTTGATAAAAGGCGAAGAGATTTGAAATTCTTCGTTGGCGACTTGCTATTCGTCAAGATTTCCCCATTAAAGAGTGTGATTCGATTGGTAGGAGAGGTAAGTTAGCACCAAGGTTTGTTGGTCCATTTCCAGTTCTCGAACAAGTTGGGAATTTAGCGTATAAAGTTGGATTACCGGACAAGATGGCGGGAGTGCACAACGTATTTCATGTTTCCTAGTTAAGGAAGTTCGTGCATGATTCTGATACGACTATTTCACCAGATCAGTTGGATGATATCGAGGTAGAACCCAAGGCAATTGGGAGCCGTAGGACGATTCGTATTGTCGGACACGATACGAAACAACTTCGAAGGAAGACGGTGGAACTAGTCAAGGTCCAGTGGGGCGATGATGAGAGTGACTGTACTTGGGAAACAGAGGAGAACATAAGGAAGTCATATACATAAATCTTTGCCTGGTAAGATTGAAAATCGCGATATAGTTATTCCCTTGTTAGTAAACCGCATGCTAGGATAAGTTTGTTGTGTTATTGTGTATGTTTGATTGTTGTAAATGGTTGATAGGCATGCAGGACACCGTTGTATATTTTTTGGTTAAGGGATTTCGGGGGCGAAATTTACTAATGGAGGAAGAGTGTAACTACCCGCATTCTACATATCGGAGGATCATAGAATATTTATTTTATTTTCATACAAAGTCATATGTTGTGTAACTTTGGGAAATGACTATTGGGGTCATTTCCCACATTCACAATTTTTGCCAAATTTTAAATGACCATTTTTCCCCTGGCAAATTTTGTTTCTCCTATAACTTTTGATTGGTAAGGAATTTTATCTAACACCACTTTCATTGGATTCGAATGATGGTTTACCTTTCCATAGAGTGGTCACATTAATCAAACTGATTTACCATTTGTGAGATATGGCTGAAATAAGATTTGAAGATGGAAAAATAACATAATTGGGCTTAATAGGGTGATTAGTGGCTAGGTCTATAACACATTTCGGGATTAAGGTTATGGGAGGGATGAAAGGGGTTGGAGAATCATCTCCTTTCATTTCTCTAGCCTCCACAAACATTTCTCTAACCCTAGTAATGGCCTCCACCTTCTAAATTCATCTTTAATCACTTTCTAATCACATATTAGCCAAATCTACATCAAATTAAGGCGGATTAGCATAGAAATCGAGATAGAGCTGCTGGAATACATTGGGATTAGTGCCAAATGAGTTAGAGTTTCAGATCTAAAATTTATTTGTGGCTAAGGTGAGTGATTAGCATGTTTATTCACTGAATATGGCTAATTAGAGGTAATTAATGATAATTAGCAAAATTACGACTCAGAAAACTATGTAAAAATTCTAAAATATTATTTTAAGTCACTGATATGAATTTGGGTTAATTTGGATTAAGTTTGCTAATCCCAGAGTTTATGGGATTAAAGGGAAAACCATGGATTTGGGTATGTTTGATCTAAAATAACCTATGTGATTGATGTTTTGGTCTTTTTGATTGAACCTATATGTTGTTACTACTGTTTGGTATGATCTATGATTGATTAGTGAAGCTAGAATGGTCAAAAATGCCATCGAGAAGCAAAAATGGTCTGCAGGAAATTGGTGTAGGCTATGGGTCGAGCGACCGACCCTGTATGCGATGTTCGACTGATCCATGCTGTCCGACCGAGCCAAAGATGGTATAACGATGTTCGACTGACCAGATGATACGTGTTCGACCGACCCTATATATATATATATATATATATATATATATATATATATATATATATATATATATATATATATGTTCGACCGACCAAGCAGTGCATGTTCGATTGACCAGGGATTGCATGTTTGACCGACCTTATATGTATACGTGTTCGATCGACCCTATGTAATGATGTTCGACCGACCAGAGATGCATGTTCGACCGATCCATGAGAGATGAATGACTGGAAATGACCGTGAACTCTTATGAAGAATGATTCCAATCCAACTAAACCAGAGATGCAAAGGAAGTCCAGATGAGAAGTGATGGCTCAAGATCCAAATGGGGATCGATGGGTCAACTTCTAAAGTTGGGCTTTGCTGCGGGATGTGTGCAAAGGGGTTATCGATATATATAACTTTGGTTCACTATTGAGAGGGGGGCATTGACTATGGACCAGTGCGGTGGGGTCAGAGGTTGTATGGAGTTGAACTCCATCCAGGCCTCCAAGGGCAAAGTGGTCGTAGTGATTGTTGGACGGGGTGGGACTCCGTTATGGCCCCAATAGTTCTGGTGATCAAACTGGTGGATATCGTTTGCTTTACGCACTGAGCGAGAGATGTGAAGATGATTGATATGTTTGATGTTTGCTATCACCATGACATGCACACTCCCATTTTACACTTTATGTTAGTGTAACCTTAGAGTATTGTACATCTTGTTGTGCTAACTCTTTGGTTACAGGTCCAGGTTCAGATATGATTATTTATACTTGTTATTGCTTTATTTTGCTGCTATCGCTCATGCCATACTTTTGTCTAACCCAGTGTTTTATGTCTCTTCTTATTACTCTAGGTTCCCCTAAACGAGCAGACTAGAGACATGTTAGGTGGTTATGCACGAATAGCTGACCAGGGACGAGCAGGAGGGTTCCACGTACTATTTACAATATTCTCCCTGTGTTGTTGCTGGTCACTACTTTGGGCATTATTAATGTACCTTTTCTATTTTGCTTTAGAGACGGTATTTTGAAGTTGTAATAATGGTTTGGATCATAAGTTGTATTTTTGGTTCCACTACTCGGATGGATATGATTTAGTTTTCAGCTTATGCACTGTCTCGCCTGTTTTATATCAAGTTACGTTACTATTGTACTTTATTCCATGCGTTGTGAGATATACTGCAGGTTCTTGATGATTCATAGTTTCAAATCTCTTTCTTTTAACGACTGTCCCATGCTAGTTGGACATTGGCACAACGCATTTCATAGACATGTCGGCTGGTGCGGGGCGGGCCGTCACAGGGACCGAGCGAGAATAGCGAAGAGGCACGGTAGAAAATGTCGTAACGACCGAAACTTCCATTACCTCTCGCTGTGTGGACTCTGAACTCGCAGAAGCGCCATCAGATTGACGATCCTACACATCAGTGGAAATCCAAAGTCCAACATTTCCTATTAGAAGGAGGAATGCAAAAATCCATACGTGGAAGCGGAGGGACAAACATTGGACTATAATACACCATCCGCGGACGACATATAGATATCCACCAAAGGGGTATCTATACACCGTTGATTGACGGGTGCGAAGGATACAATAGCAATCCAAGCAAACTCACAAAAACCCAATCCACACAAAAACCACCCCAAGTCATTGGTTGACGGGGAGTGGACATTGCACAAATCACAAACTGAAGAAATGAACAAAACCGTCCAACCTGATGCAACACATAGTCGCAAAAATAAAACCCAAACAACAAAATAGGAACTACTAACACACTCAACAACCAGCGACCCAAAAAAGAGAAAAGAAGTAAACCCCACATACTGGACGGCCTCAAATGCCAAAACAATAAACCACACGACCGACCAAAGTAAAAAGACACAAGGTTCGGGGACAAAAGCCCAGAGCACACAACCTAAGACAAACTATAAGAGCGCCACTAACTCCTAACCAACACAACCTACACTGGGTCACTACTACAAATAATATATATTGCTTCGCCTCATTTTCATTGGTTGTGTCAACTACGGGTGTAAATACTAATTTTTTCTCCGGTTTCAGAATAACAACCAGTGCAATTGGTACAGAAAAAGCAATAGGATAGAGAAAAAATAAATTGCTATGGTTTTAATTGGAAATCGGTGCAAGTAAGGAGAAGCAAATACTTTTATTTGCACCGGTTATATTTGAAACCAGTGCAAATATTATGTTTGCATCGGTTTTCACTTAGCAGTGCAATTTGAAATTATGTTAAGCTCTTCACCCTAAAATCATTTAATTAAATCTATTAATTAAACCTACCGAGCCAAAAAATATGATTAGTGTATTATACGAGAAGTTACTATCAAAAATTTTCAAGATATCGCTGAATCTTCTTCCTTCAAAATATTCTTGCTTCTCTCGACTATTATTCATAAAATTCAAATCCACTTATATCTTTCCTCTTCATCTTCAATTACATCTTCAAAAACCACCAATTTCCGCCTTAGAAGTAATCTCCATCCCTTCACCTTTTCTTTGTAAAATCCAAATCCACGTATTCGATCTCTTTCCTCTCCATCTTTTATTACGTCTTCGAAACACACCAATTTCCATTCTACAGACTTTTCCTCTCAACCAAGTCTTTTGATAGCCAGCGACAGTGTGGTCCTCTGCATCCAACGATCACACATTTTTACAATAGTCCCAAACTAACGACCTTATTCTCGTACAAATTGATCCTTTTCATCTGCTTCAATGAACGAAGCTTCGATTTAGGGATGATGTAACACCCCACCTCCGCTAGGGTCACTCGCAAAGGAATGAACTAGCTTTAGAGGGGTAATATTGGTAAACATGTATAGAAATATTACAAGACAGAACATATATATAAAAAACAGCGGAAGTAAAACAAATTTCATTACCTTGTAAAATAAGGTCTAAAGCCTTTTACATCAAAATACATCAAAACCTGTCTTGCAATAATAAAGAAGCATAAAGCCATTTCATAAATTATTCCCCAAGTAAAACAGTAAAGTAGCCATAGCCAAGAGAAGTCCAAGCCATGCGTGATGACCTTCAAACAGAAGAAGTCCAAACTAACAATAGCATTTCCTCCCTGTAACCTGGGGGGGAACGGAAGACAAGAGGCGAAAGAAAACAGGGTCAGTCATAAAGACTGGTAAGCCCTATCTACTATCAGTATATAAACTAGTAAAGTTAACTGGCATGAGGAACTGAGATGAACATAAGTATGATGACAAGATAGATAAGCTAAACCAAAATAACAGGATGAACTACTGTACCAAGATAAACGAGTGTGTCATGATAAACTACGGTGTCAAGATAAATCAAGGTACCACATCGTCAGGTTTCTATCAAGTATACTATCCCAAGGTATCTACCATGTATAACATCCTAAGGTATGTATCATGTATATTTTCTCTGCACCCCTCATACTAGTATCCCAACCCGTGTCATGTGTCAACTATGAATGTCCCTTGCCCAATGTCATGTAATGGTCCATGTCACCCTAATATATATAGCATATGTAGGTTTTTCCAACTCGTATTGTTTCCTTCCATGTATAAGTTCAGTCCTTTGCCGTAGGCCATACGGGCTTTCCCATGTAAACGTTTTATCCTTGAAGTTATTTTGGACTGCTACCCTCGATCTAGTTATGTTTCCTTACCATGAACTATCGCGTGTCCACTTAGGATTTATGCCACCTAGGACCACTAGGGATTATGCTACCTAATGAACGTTTCCGTGTCTCGGTTTAGGTTCAGCCACCTAGGGCCACTTGGGATTATGCCACCCGTCAACCGCGCCCTTTATCCCACGTATGTATCGTGAATCGTTTTCCATGTCTAGATGCACATGTTCCTCAATGTGCCATCCGAGTTCCGTGCCAGGGCAAATCAAGAAATACGGAACTCGGTCGGGAGCTTTAAGTCGTCTCCTGATGCAGATATCAAGGTATGTTTTTGTACCCGTGGCTATGGTCCCACGTGACCCCTCCCTCAACTACTGAAAGGCAATCCAAGAAAAATCATGTGTGAGAACTACACTAAGGCCCATCGATGCCCACTTCCAGATAGCCAACCTCACCCATAACTTGATAGCTAGTATATGGTCTTTTGGGAGTTCCCTGCCTTTCCGTACGTACACGATTGACTAAAGATGGTAGGTAGTCGGCGACATGCTATCCCGGGGCAAAATCAAGTATCGTCGACTCCACGCTAATCCATCCTAGTCTTTAGGTCGCTCGCATAGCAACCAAGGCATACTCTTGGCTCTTCTACCGCAGACCTTAACCTCTGTGAGGCCGGGTTTCATGGACCACACGCCATCTCACAGAGGGATACCAAGAGTACCCTCACGTTCCCCGAAGCTTCCGCTTCGTCACCCAGTTCGCTGGAGCTTTTATCCAAGTCAGATAACTTGCTCCTCCTCGTATACTAAGCGATGACCTACCGTACCAGGTTACTCATCTCTTTATGAACTAGTCCATGTCCTTAGCTAAGAATTATTACTTAGTTACCCTTAACTAAGATTTACCACTTAGCCCCCTCTTTCCACTATCCTTGTTAACTACGATTTCCAACCTAGTCCCCTGAGCTAGGGTTTTGTCAAATGGGTTAAGTGTTGTTATCCAAGTTCATGACTTAACCCGCCTACGAATCATGTCAAGATTGGCTAAGTACTCAAGTTCAAGGCTTAGCCCAACAGGTTGGTTAAGTGTACCAAGAAGCTCATGACTTAACCTTATCAAGTCAAATTGGTTAAGTATTTATTTGTCTTAACCCTATCAGATTATCACGTTAGATTGATTAAGCATAGATTATCTTAATCCCATCAGATTATCGAGTCGGGTTGGTTAAGCATGGGTTAGCTTAACCCCATCCACTAATCGTATTACAATGGTTAAGCCTACTTTTAAAAGTCTTGTGACTTAACCCTATCAGGTCCACCTATTAGATTGGTTAAGTATAGGTTACTTAACCTCATCAAATTATCACGTATAATTGGTTAAGTATAAATTACTTAACCCCATTAAATTACCGTGTTAAATTGGTTAAGTATTGGTTACTTAACCTCATTGAATTAACGCATTTAGATTGGTTAAGTGTTTAACTTAACCCCACCGAATTACCGTGTTTAGATTAGTTAAGTGAAGGTTACTTAACCCCATTTAATTACCCAGTCGGATTAGTTAAGCGTAAATTACTTAACTCCATCCCCTAACTGTCTTGTATGGTTAAGTGTCATTAAGAAATCAAGCCCGGTCCCACTTAACCTACCCATTCGTGTCATATCGGTTAAGTGTCATTAGTCAAATTTACTTAACCTTATCATGTGGCATTAATTTAATTAATGCACTCTTAACCTCTCACATTAGACCTTGTTGTGGTTACTAGTTAAGCCGGGCGGGTCCGGGTAGTTTTACACCACAACCTAGTCTAACCTCGGGTCTTAAGCGCGACATGACCAACTTCTCACATTGGATCCTATTGTTTGTAGCTACTAGTTTAGCTGGGCGGGTCCGGGTAGATTTATGCTACAAACTCAACCCAACCTCGAGTTGGCCATTTTCATGTTTGGTCTAGTGTCTTGTTACACTTACAACCCATACGTGTCAAGTTTCCAAGTCCCATGCTCATAGCCAAAGTTACATGTTGTCACGTTTATACCAACTTACCCAAATCATGTTTCATGTCATTAAAGTTTCCCCATAACCTAACCCCAACGCTTTTAAACTCGCATATACATTCACAACAACGCATAATGGATTTAAAGAAGGAACTTGGCAAAGGCATGAAAAAAGGGTATAAGGCCACAAGTTAAACATGGTGGAAATGAGGCATAAATATGCTCACAAACTTGCATGTTACATTGTCAAGCCTCAAAAACATGCATAACATTCAAACTTGGCAAATAGGTGATACATGGTCATAGATGACATGAAATGATGACAAGTAACTCGCATATAACATCACATAAGGGTTATGACATCATATGCAAGTTAACCTAAAGGTTATGAGGGTTCTCATGTTGCATAATGCAACATTTCAACATAAAGGTTATAGCTTTTATCCCACAAGATCAAGGTAATGACTTTACAGACTTGCATAACATGATAGCATGTATCATACTTAATGATCAAACCCAAACTTGCAACATTCATTTAACTTTATAGTTAATATCTAAGAGTAGGAGGGGGCTTACAATGCTATGAAGGCACAAATCAACATATAAAACAAAGATTGAGACGAAGCCATTCATGCTATCACCCAAAAAAAACCAATAGAACAAGCTCCAAATGAAACCCTTGAGCAAATATCAATAAAAATCCTTGCTTTGAAGAAGAAAGGTTTCAACTTTGGCTTTGAATGAAGCTTATGAGCTCTCATGCAAGATCCTTGCTTTTTGGTCAAGAAAAGCTTGCAACTTTGGCTAGAATGCAACTTATGAACTCTCATACAAACATGAAATCACTCAAATGATCATAGAATCTCTCATGAATGAAGAAAAGAGGCTCCTTTACTTTGAAACTAGCTTAGAACACTTAAGCTATCATGAAGAAGAAGATGGAGGCATGGGTTGAAGTGGAGGCCATGATGAGGAATCATTTTGACATAGTTTAGTTGTAGGATCAATTTATGAGGGTTTTAGGAGAGGGTTAGGGGTCTTTTTATAGAAGACTAGGATAGTTTAGGCCGTAGGATAAACCCTAGTTTAGATCCTAGCCATCCAAAGCATGTCTTGGGGAAGAAGTCAAGTCTAAAAAATGGAGTGGTGTCTTAACCAGGCCTAAAAATGGAGTGGTGTCTTAATTGGGCTGAATTTCAAATCTGTTTTTGGATTTGAATTTTCGTGAAACTTTGCGAGGCCATATCTCGGTCATACGAACTCCGATTTATGAAATTTCGGACTCTATTTCGCGTATTTTTCCGAGACGAACGCAATGGCGCAACCCGTTTATCCTGATTCAGGTTTTATAATTAAATTCTGCCTTGATTCTTGTCTTAACACGTTGTTAAAATTCGGGTTGTTACATTCTCCCCTCCTTTAAGGATTTCGTCCCCGAAATCTCCAAGTTAGGAAGAACGTATCCTACCATCCATCATCCATCTACTCAAAACATCATCCACAGGCAACCATTGTCCTTAGACGATTTCTAATGCCATATGAACATATGCAGAACGTGTGTGTATATGCTCCTTAGCTAATGCTAATGATCAGGCCTGAATGATCTTTCTAATGCAAAATATGTTTAGTGCCATGAGTCCAACATGTATGCGAATAGTCCTAGTCATATAAGTACTATATGCATGCACAAACATTCATTCATATGCAACATCTGCATGATAACACATTCAATTTCATCCATAAACAAGTATAAATACTCGTGCATATGCAACATGAAACGTGACCGCGTCAATCTAGTATCTAATGTGTATTCGCGCATCCACGAGCAACCACTTGCAACCATTTGCAACCATATCAATCATAACATGTTTCAAATACATGTTTACATCCATAGGATTCTACCTAAGGTTCCCAAGATAAGATCGAGGAGATAAACAAGACAAACTCCTTACAGGGTTTGCAACAGAAACAGGACCGAGAGGATATCCACCAAGCGATAGCATGCAAGCAAGCTCTACAGGAGAACCAGGGATCAACCATATACTCTTAAAAAGAGATATGATGCGCGCGCCTAAGCCGCATTTCCTTGAGCTTAATTACATTGTGCCTTGACCATCTTTGACTTCATGATTTTCGTAGCTCCTTGATTCTCATTTCCAAGATATGAGTTGGAACTCATTTCACTGTCGCCTCTCGTTCCACTTTCACTTATTCTTTCCCTAGCATACTTGGCTCAAATATATCCGCGTACTCATGCAAGCTCTCCAAAATTCACTAGTGAATTTTGGATCTCGTTTACCGATGCCAATCCCTGTTGCCAAGTGTACCTACTAGGGTGATCTCGACAACTCATGCACTAGCGAAATGAACCATTCGCCTTAGTGGCGAACTCTACTCGAGCAGATTACCAACGAATGCATCATGAGATTCTAGGTAACTAACCATGACAGAACCCAAAATGTTACACAGGACTTCGAGGGTATTACCAAGGCAAGTCAAGAGTCTAACTACCCTCTTTCCAAAACCGAGAATGGTATCCCTTACTGGATAACCACTTTACCCCTAGAATCCATCCATAGCTCAACAATAGAAGTATTGCTTCTAATCCCAACACTTGGCATAGACGTTCTCAAATCCAACAAGTCATGAATAAATGGACCGACTCTCCAACCAGATTTTGGGACAAAAACCGGGATCCTCTACCATGCTAGTACTAAGGTGCAGAGACTCAACTATCCAAGCAGACTTAAATGATACGATGATCAAGACAAAATCTGGACGGGATGATAGAAAAGAACGACTAAACCTTTACCAGAAACGGTACCATTTCTTTTAGGTACCCTAGAAATGGGAGCGTACAATTGCCCTCTCCGATGATCTTGTCCTTGTCCTCCTTGATGGACTAAGCCATAGCAACAGTTGCTTATCCTTAAGCTCGCGTCCTTTATCCTTACTCTTATTATCCTTCCTTGTACCACGGCAACAGGTCTCTCGAGAACCACCTCCATCGCACGGGAAAATACTTACGTAGCTAGACAAGGATTAGTCACAGTTAGAACAACTGCGACCATAGATGGAGGAAAGAAAGGAAAGGAGATTCAATCAAGGAATCAAAGGATAATGCTAATGGCCTTTGGGGAATAGCCTTTTAAAACAAACTTTTCTTGAAAAATGCTTCTTTGTAAACGGTTTTCCAAATAGTTTTCAGAAGGTTTTAAAAACTTTTGCCCAGTCTGGTAACCTTCTGCTCTGATACCAAATGTAACACCCCACCTCCGCTAGGGTCACTCGCAAAGGAATGCACTAGCTTTAGAGGGGTATTATTGGTAAACATGTACAGAAATATTACAAGACAGAACATATATATATAAAACAGCGGAAGTAAAACAAATTTCATTACCTTGTAAAATAAGGTCTAAAGCCTTTTACATCAAAATACATCAAAACCTGCCTTGCAATAATAAAGAAGCATAAAGCCATTTCATAAATTATTCCCCAAGTAAAACAGTAAAGTAGCCATAACCAAGAGAAGTCCAAGCCATGCGTGATGACCTTCAAACAGAAGAAGTCCAAACTAACAATAGCATTTCCTCCCTGTAACCTGGGGGGAACGGAAGACAAGAGGCGAAAGAAAACAGGGTCAGTCATAAAGACTAGTAAGCCCTATCTACTATCAGTATATAAACTAGTAAAGTTAACTGGCATGAGGAACTGAGATGAACATAAGTATGATGACAAGATAGATAAGCTAAACCAAAATAACAGGATGAACTACTGTACCAAGATAAACGAGTGTGTCATGATAAACTACGGTGTCAAGATAAATCAAGGTACCACATCGTCAGGTTTCCATCAAGTATACTATCCCAAGGTATCTACCATGTATAACATCCTAAGGTATGTATCATGTATATTTACTCTGCACCCCTCGTACTAGTATCCCAACACGTGTCATGTGTCAACTATGAATGTCCCTTGCCCAATGTCATGTAATGGACCATGTCACCCTAATATATATAACATATGTAGGTTTTTCCAACTCGTATTGTTTCCTTCCATGTATAAGTTCAGTCCTTTGTCGTAGGCCATACGGGCTTTCCCATGTAAACGTTTTATCCTTGAAGTTATTTTGGACTGCTACCCTCGATCTAGTTATGTTTCCTTACCATGAACTATCGCGTGTCCACTTAGGATTTATGCTACCTAGGACCACTAGGGATTATGCTACCTAATGAACGTTTCCGTGTCTCGGTTTGGGTTCAGCCACTTAGGGCCACTAGGGATTATGCCACCTGTCAACCGCGCCCTTTATCCCACGTATGTATCGTGAATCGTTTTCCATGTCTAGATGCACATGTTCCTCAATGTGCCATCCGAGTTCTGTGTCAGGGCAAATCAAGAAATACGGAACTCGGTCGGGAGCTTTAAGTCGTCTGCTGATGCAGATATCAAGGTCTGTTTTTGTACCCGTGGCTATGGTCCCACGTGACCCCTCCCTCAACTACTGAAAGGCAATCCAAGAAAAATCATGTATGAGAACTACACTAAGGCCCATCAATGCCCACTTCCAGATAGCCAACCTCACCCATAACTTGATAGCTAGTATATGGTCTTTTGGGAGTTCCCTGCCTTTTCGTACGTACACGATTGACTAAAGATGGTAGGTAGTCAGCGACATGCTATCCCGGGGCAAAATCAAGTATGGTCGACTCCACGCTAATCCATCCTAGTCTTTAGGTCGCTCGCATAGCAACCAAGGCATACTCTTGGCTCTTCTACCGCAGACCTTAACCTCTGTGAGGTCGGGTTTCATGGACCACACACCACCTCACAGAGGGATACCAAGAGTACCCTCACGTTCCCTGAAGCTTCCGCTTCGTCACCCAGTTCGCTGGAGCTTTTATCCAAGTCAGATAACTTGCTCCTCCACGTATACTAAGCGATGACCTACCGTACCAGGTTACTCATCTCTTTATGAACTAGTCCATGTCCTTAGCTAAGAATTATTACTTAGTTACCCTTAACTAAGGTTTACCACTTAGCCCCTCTTTCCACTATCCTTGTTAACTATGATTTCCAACCTAGTCCCCTGAGCTAGGGTTTTGTCAAATGGGTTAAGTGTTGTTATGCAAGTTCATGACTTAACCCGCCTACGAATCATGTCAAGATTGGCTAAGTACTCAAGTTCAAGGCTTAGCCCTACAGGTTGGTTAAGTGTACCAAGAAGCTCATGACTTAACCTTATCAAGTCAAATTGGTTAAGTATTTATTTGTCTTAACCCTATCAGATTATCATGTTAGATTGATTAAGCATAGATTATCTTAATCCCATCAGATTATCGAGTCGGATTGGTTAAGCATGGGTTAGCTTAACCCCATCCACTAATCGTATTACAATGGTTAAGCCTACTTTTAAAAGTCTTGTGACTTAACCCTATCAGGTCCACCTATTAGATTGGTTAAGTATAGGTTACTTAACCTCATCAAATCATCACGTATAATTGGTTAAGTATAAGTTACTTAACCCCATTAAATTACCGTGTTAAATTGGTTAAGTATTGGTTACTTAACCTCATTGAATTAACGCATTTAGATTGGTTAAGTGTTTAACTTAACCCCACCGAATTACCGTGTTTAGATTAGTTAAGTGAAGGTTACTTAACCCCATCTAATTACCCAGTCGGATTAGTTAAGCGTAAATTACTTAACCCCATCCCCTAATTGTCTTGTATGGTTAAGTGTCATTAAGAAATCAAGCCCGGTCCCACTTAACCTAGCCATTCGTGCCATATCGGTTAAGTGTCATTAGTCAAATTTACTTAACCTTATCATGTGGCATTAATTTAATTAATGCACTCTTAACCTCTCACATTAGACCTTGTTGTGGTTACTAGTTAAGCCGGGCGGGTCCGGGTAGTTTTACACCACAACCTAGTCTAACCTCGGGTCTTAAGCGCGACATGACCAACTTCTCACATTGGATCCTATTGTTTGTAGCTACTAGTTAAGCCGGGCGGGTCCGGGTAGATTTATGCTACAAACTCAACCCAACCTCGAGTTGGCCATTTTCATGTTTGGTCTAGTGTCTTGTTACACTTACAACCCATACGTGTCAAGTTTCCAAGTCCCATGCTCATAGCCAAAGTTACATGTTGTCACGTTTATACCAACTTACCCAAATCATGTTTCATGTCATTAAAGTTTCCCCATAACCTAACCCCAACGCTTTTAAACTCGCATATACATTCACAACAACGCATAATGGATTTAAAGAAGAAACTTGGCAAAGGCATGACAAAAAGGGTATAAGGCCACAAGTTAAACATGGTGGAAATGAGGCATAAATGTGCTCACAAACTTGCATGTTACATTGTCAAGCCTCAAAAACATGCATAACATTCAAACTTGGCAAATAGGTGATACATGGTCATAGATGACATGAAATGATGACAAGTAACTCGCATATAACATCACATAAGGGTTATGAATTCATATGCAAGTTAACCTAAAGGTTATGAGGGTTCTCATGTTGCATAATGCAACATTTCAACATAAAGGTTATAGCTTTTAACCCACAAGATCAAGGTAATGACTTTATAGACTTGCATAACATGATAGCATGTATCATACTTAATGATCAAACCCAAACTTGCAACATTCATTTAACTTTATAGTTAATATCTAAGAGCAGGAGGGGGCTTACAATGCTATGAAGGCACAAATCAACATATAAAACAAAGATTGAGACGAAGCCATTCATGCTATCACCCAAAAACCCCAAAAGAACAAGCTCCAAATGAAACCCTTGAGCAAATATCAATAAAATTCCTTGCTTTGAAGAAGAAAGGTTTCAACTTTGGCTTTGAATGAAGCTTATGAGCTCTCATGCAAGATCCTTGCTTTTTGGTCAAGAAAAGGTTGCAACTTTGGCTAGAATGCAACTTATGAACTCTCATACAAACATGAAATCACTCAAATGATCATAGAATCTCTCATGAATGAAGAAAAGAGGCTCCTTTACTTTGAAACTAGCTTAGAACACTTAAGCTATCATGAAGAAGAAGATGGAGGCCATGGGTTGAAGTGGAGGCCATGATGAGGAATCATTTTGACGTAGTTTAGTTGTAGGATCAATTTATGAGGGTTTTAGGAGAGGGTTAGGGTTTTTTTATAGAAGACTAGGATAGTTTAGGCCGTAGGATAAACCCTAGTTTAGATCCTAGCCATCCAAAGCATGTCTTGGGGAAGAAGTCAAGTCTAAAAAATGGAGTGGTGTCTTAACCAGGCCTAAAAATGGAGTGGTGTCTTAATTGGGCTGAATTTCAAATCTGTTTTCGGATTTGAATTTTCGTGAAACTTTGCGAGGCCATATCCCGGTCATACGAACTCCGATTTACGAAATTTCGGACTCTATTTCGCGTATTTTTCCGAGACGAACGCAATGGTGCAACCCGTTTATCCTGATTCAGGGTTTATAATTAAATTCTGCCTTGATTCTTGTCTTAACACGTTGTTAAAATTCGGGTTGTTACAGATGATTAATCCAATTTGCTCGCCTGGTTCATCAATTTATTTCAGGTACTCTAATCCACGAAAGTGCTTTTTCCCAATTAACAGAATTTTTATTTCTTGTTCATTTCTAAGTTAAAGGAATTTTTTTCACTTGGGCCTTTCTACTAGTAAAGATCTGCATTTTATCAATGCATGTATTGTTGAAGCTAAACTTTTTGATGTATGCACTACTAAAATTGATGATAGTTTTGTTCTTGCAATTTTCTTTCCCTCTTGCTTTTTACAGTTATAATGAACATAAACATGACTGTTATTGACACTCCAAATATTGTTAAGGTGGGCCAAATTTTTATTTTAAATTTTTTTTTGTAACAGCTTTGTGCATATTGATATTGTGTGCAAGAAGTACAATTGACTACTATGCATTTTCCTGATGTATTGATGGGGAGAAGGCCATAAGATGGAGTATTGCACAATCTTAAAAATATAGCATTAAAAGCTACAATGTGTTGCTGGTTGATAAGTAAGATGGCTGGTTGTTATATTTATTATTAGTAGAAATTGTAAAAGCAATAGTATAACAGTGATCGAACCTCATGAGAGTTTATTGACATTGGGTAATACATTATATGTTTAAAAAATGTCTACCATACCATTTACATCAGCCTACATTATTTTACCCTTCACTTATACTGCACTTGGACTATACATCTTCACTTGTAGAAAATTGTTTTTTTTTTTCTTTTTTGTTTTTTCTTGTTGGTCTTTGTGAGTTTCTGTACAACTCAAACTATTCCTTTTACCATTTTGTTTAGTGAGTTGATCAGAATTACTTTTCACAAATATGATTGTATACCAATACATCTTTAAGCTTGAATATCAGTCACCTGCACATATACATTATCTGTCATATTTTAAAATAACGTTTATATTATGCAACCAGGTAGTGATTTCTCACCTCAGACTTAATCATATATTGCTTTTCAAGAAGGGTCCTAAACAGTACTGATAAGCTTCAATAGAAATTTCATTATCTTTTAAATTTAGCTATTTAATTTATCAAAATATATTTTTCAATCAGTAACCCGTGTGCGTAGTACGGAGCTCAACCTAGTTACTGGACAAAATACAAGGATGATGGAGTAACTATGAAATTAGGCTATTGTAGCAACAACTGGATAATTCTGCAAAGCAACAGATGTATATCATTCTGTAACAATTAAAATAAGTGATCCGTTATTTCTTGGAGTTAGTATTTTTACATATGTTAGGTTTTTTTGGTCTTTCAAATTTCTAGGGATATTTTGTACTCCCTTTAGAAAAAGATAATTTGCGTAGCTTACTTGAATCTTCTTTAGATCGTTGATGTATTCAATGAAACAAACAAGATATAGGAGCATTTGGATTATTTAAGCCATTCAAATATCTCACATGTTACCTGAAGTTAAGATGATTGTTCTTTGGTTTATATAACAAATAATTAATATTGTATTCTTTCAGGTTATGGGATCATTCATCTTCAAATCTAAATCTTTATGCATGTGCTGAACAATCCATGCCTAAGCCTAAAAGAGACCGCTCAACACAGGAGCAAGCACGTAGAAATATCATCTGTGAGCATGAGAATGGAAGAGAAGAGCTGTCTAAAGGCTTTTACAAGAAAGAAAAATGAAAAACGAAAAGGGAAGATTCAGGAAATTGGGAATTCATGCCGGATGCTTGTTTCTGGTATGTAGGAAAAAAACATGTGTGAATGTACTGTAGACATACATTTCATGCAATGTATTAAGTTTATATTTGTTTGTCAATGCATTTATTTGTCAATCTTGTATAATATTTATTTGATTTTTGTTTGTCCATTATACGATATGATTTATTATTTATTCGATAAGATTTGTAGTAATATGCATTTATTGAAATTTAAACTTAATTTCATACCTTTTCAAGTTTTAAAACATCCTAAAAAGGTATCATTTTTTTGCTTGCTTTAGGTGGAATTTGCATCAGTTGTTTTTAACAATCAACAATCGGTGCAATATTTCCATCTCTTGCACTGATGGTAAAAAATAACCAATGCAAAAAAATTTGATTTTTTAAGCAGTAGAGCCTTTTTGACACCATTTTTTGGTAAAAACCGATGCTAAAAACTCATCTTTTGCACTAGTTGTTACTGAAAACCGGCGCAAAAACTTTTTTTTGCACCGGTTCTAAAACTGATGCAAACAAAAAAACACTATTTGCATCGTCTGCATTAACACCGGTTGTAGAACCGAAGCAACAGCGGGTAAACAACCGGTGCAAATGACTTGTTTTGTAGTAGTGGGTGATTAAATCCCATCGCGTGCGACAACACCTACTAGGCAACACTATCAACCCCAACAACATGATCAGGAATGAACAAACCAAGGAGCAGGGTGACACATGACACAAAACCACCTGTAACACCCAAATCACAAACCCGACAAGCACAACAGAACCTTCAAAACAAAACACAAAGCATGAGAAAGAAGTGGGAAAAGTCTAACCTAGCTCTGCATCGAAGCCTAAAACGAAACATCACGAACAACCACACCAGAGGTAGCAGACCCCAAAACTTGCCTGGTCCCAGTTAGCTTACTAGGCAGTAGAGCCATCGGTTGCAATCGATGCACAACAACCGGCTCCACCACTTCACAAGGTTGTTCGGAGAGAAGCCAACCGGCACGTAAAATCATGTCCCCACAACCACAAATTGCCAACGATAGGCGAATTAGATGAAATCTCGTTAGTACCACCATTGGTAAATCACTGAAATCCTCCTCCTCAATAAGACGCAGCACATCAAACATATAGTATGCGTTTAGGGGGGCAAAGCATAGGCCTGAGAACCACTAAGTACTACAACATCCTCAATTGCCTCAACCAAACGAGAGGCCAAAGCTGCCGGAGCCTCAATAACCCTTCTAGAAGATCGCCTAGGCCAACACCGTCTACTAAAACACTTCGAAGAATTCCTAGACGACCCCAAAACTGACCAATCTGACAAGGAACGAGAATAACAGGAAATAAATTTAGGGAGAAATTGGATAGGAGGAACCACCTTCACATACCCACCACCATCCGAAATAGGCACAAAACCAAAAGAATCAAGAACCAATGAGCAGTCATCTGAGTACACAACCCTCATCTAAGCTGAGGTAGCACAAAAAGAAGGTGACAGTGATAGGAAGTGACAAGGCATCACCTCTACAAAAATAGAACATACTAATGCCTCTCAAGAGCCAACAACTCCCAAATTGACGAAACCCTAATCAGAACAGATTTAAGGTTTAACACACTTAACGAAACCACCACACCCATTTAATTCGCCAAGGTCGAAAGAATAACATCATATATAGGGCAACTCCCCATGAATGAACCATTTGCAGTCAACCCATCATTGGATCCGAAAGTAACCATCATCCAAAAATTGCCTCAAGAGCTAGATCAGAGAGGAAGACAAAGAGCCGAGCACTTACTAGAGGAGACAGAGGTGCATAGAAACAACAAACGAGACATAAGGCATCCGAAAAATCGACAAGAAGAAGAAAACGCTTAAAGGAAGGAAACAATGGAAGCATGGAAAGGACCCTTGAATAAGCCCTTAATATCCTTCATTGTTATACACTGAAGTAAAGCCACCAAATAGGGGTGATGATGGATAGGTTCCAAGTTGTTCGCAATAGAAAATGAAATACATCCAAGCCCCCTCATCCTCTTGATGCACAACAAAAACTAAGTCATTGGAGAAATTCATTCAAGAATTGTCATTTTGTAACGAGAACCTATCCTCTCATTGTAATTATTCAATTACATCAAGATCTACTCAAAGTGGACAAAGCTAATGTAATGACCCGTATCCCACGTATCGGGGGATCGTAGAATATTTATTTCTTTCCCGTATGAAGTCGTATGGTCATGTAACTTTGGGAAACATCCATTAGAATCATTTCCCATGTTCATGATTTTTGTCGATTTTTAAATGACCATTTTGCCCCTAGTTGGTACCGTTTTGGCCATAACTTTTGATTGGAAGGGAATTTTGACCTGAAACCACTTCTACTTGATTCGTTTGATGGTTTACCTTTCCGTAGAGTGGTCATAATAGCCAAACGGACTTACCGTTTGGGAGATATGGCTGAAACAAGGTTTGGAGGGTGAAAAACTGCTTAACCGGGCCAAATCGGGTGATTAGTGAGTAGGCCCATAACTCATTTCGGGATTAGGGTTATGGGAGGGCTGAAATGAGATGGAGAATCATTCCATTTCAGTTTTCTAGCCTCCACTTATCACCAAGGATCCCTAAAAATGGCCTCCAACCTCTAAATCACCTCCAAATCATCTTTTGGTCAAGGATTAAGCTTAGCAACCCCTAATCAAGGAAGATCTTCACCAAAGCAACATAGGAGCTGCTGTTTAGCATTGAGATTCACATCAAATCAGAGAATTATTTCAGATCTTAGTTTATTTGTGGCTAAGGTGAGTGATTTGCATAGTTTTACACTAATTATGGCTAGTTAAGGGTGATTAGTGCTAATTAGCAAATTTAAGCATGATAAAATTCGGGAAAAATGTTCATAAATTCCTAAATGATGTTTTAGACCTCTGATATGAATTTGGGTTAATTTGGTTAAGTTTTGCTAATCCTATCATTAGTTTCACCTAAACATGCTTAAGGGGAAATATGGGATTTTGGGTATGTTTGATCCATTTTTACCTATCATATTGATGTTTTGATGTTTGTGGTTGATCATGTATGTTGCTATGACTGTACGAAATGTTTTGTGATTGATTCCAATAGTTAGAATGGTCGAAAACGTCGTCGAATGGCGTAAACACTTGCTGGAACAGTTTCAGAAAACAGTGCAGGGTTCGGATCGGATCGGATAAAGGGGCTCGGATCGGATATGTAGAACTGAGCAAAGAATCCGATCGGATCGGAACCCAACACTTGGGAAAAGTGGCAAAAAGGAAGGCCACGCTAGCTGAACTGGGATCGGATCGGATAGAGGAAGACGGATCGGATCGAGGAGGACGGATCGGAGCGGAAGCACGAAGACGAATCAGAGCGGGAGCATGAAAGCGGATCGGATGGGAGCATATGAAGGGAGCATGAAGACGGATCGGAAGCACGAACCAAGAAGGGACACCCGACCCAACCCGAAGGGAAGCACCCGACCCGACCCGAAGAGAAGCATCTGACTCGAACCCAGAGGAATACCCGACCCGACCCGCACCAGAAGGAGACCCGACCCAAACAGATGAAGGACACCGACCCGAACCGATAACTTAAGGAGGAACCCGACCCGACCCAGTATTGACCAATAACTCGAGATGCAAAGGTAGTCCAATAGGGGAAGTTAGAGCTCAGGATCCAGTTGGGAACCAAGGAGTTCACTTCATGGTTGGACTTTGCTGCGGGACGTGTGCTAAGGAGTTGCCGACGTTCATAACTTCGATTCACCACTAAGAATGAGTGATGGCTACTTATCAGTGTAGTAGGGTCATTATGACCTGAGGGGCAAAGTGATGGTAGCAAGACTACGTTATCAGTGCAGTAGGGTCATTATGACCCGAGGGGCAAGGTGATGCGTAGTAAGACTATGAGCCAGTGCAGTGGGGTTCTTGTGACTCCATGGGGTAGAGTGGACATAGTAAGGATTAGTAAGGCTATGAGCCAGTGCAGTGGGGTTCTTGAGACTCCATGGGGCAAAGTGGACATAGCGAAGGATTCGTGGCTACGTTATCAGTGCAGTGAAGCCATTCATGACTTCATGTGGCAAAGTGATCGTAGCAAGGTATGTTGGGTGATCGAAGTGGTGAATATCGTATACTTTACGCACTGAGTGAGAGATGTGAGGATGGATGCTATGTTTGATTGTTTGCCATCCCTATGACATGCACACCTCCACCACCTCCGTATCTTTACACTTTTGATATGATACCTTAGAGTGTTGTACAGTATGTAGTGCTAACTCTTTGGTTGCAGGTCCAGGTTCAGGTACGTTTTAGTCTACCTGTTATTGTTCACTTTAGATGCTTATCGCTCATACCAGGCTTTATGTCTGACCCAAAGTTTTATGTCTCCTCTTATTACTCTGGGTGCTCACACGAGCAGACTAGAGACAGGTTAGCTGGTGATGCGCGAGTAGCTGATTCGGAGGCGGGCAGGAGGCTTCCACGTATGATATATATATATATATATATATATACACACACACACACACACACACACACACATTCTCCCTGTGTCGTTGGTGGTCGCTACTTGGGCATTAGTAGTATACCTCATTTATCTTACTTTTGCTTTGAGACAGTTTGAAAGTGCTGTATTATGAATTTCCGCTGCTATGATGTTTAGTTCTGATTTTCAGCTTATGCACTGTCTCTCCTGTTTTATGTCAAGTATAATATTATTATATTTTGTTCTATGCGCTGTGAGACATTCTACAGGTTCTTTGTATGTTCATTTCCTTCTTCCTTTTCCTTCTGACGACCCGTTCTGTGTTAACTGGACATGTGTACAGCGCACTTTTGGAGTAAATGTCGGTTGGTGCAGGGCGGGCCGTCACACTTGGTATCAGAGCTCTAGGTTGTGTAGTTAACCTAGGAAAAGACACTAGGGAGAGATAGTACGTATATGAGAGCGCGTATTTGTGATTATTTTGGTTTTCAAAAGCTATGTATGTATATACTATTAGTAGTATAAGAATGAAGTCGCACTGCACTAGCACCACTATGGGGTCGTTAATCGTTTCCCTTTTTCAGATTGACGATGAGCCGAGACACGAGGGGTGCTGGTAGAGGGACCAACCAAGGGAATGCCGCTGACATGAGGACTATGTTTACTAACCTCATGAGAGACATGCTTAGAGAAGTGCAAGGGGCAATTCCCAATCCCGGAGTTGGTGTTGGCCCAGTAGTGCAGGCGCCTAGGGTCGATTTCGCCAAGTTATGCAAGGATTACACTAATCTTGGTGGGAAGTTGTTCCACGGAACGGAGTCGGCCACGGATGTTCAGGATTGGATGGATAGCTGTGACCGTATCTTCGATGACTTGGGTCTTGAGGATGCGATGAAGAGAAGGCTAGCGTCTCGTCAGCTGCAAGGGCGAGCGATGAATTGGTGGAATGCCATTAGAACAGCTACTCCAGAAGATCAGGTTACTTGGGATCAGTTCAAGGCTCGATTTAGCGAGAAGTTTATTCCAGCTGCCCAGAAGTCAGTGTTGTTTAAGAGGTTCTTGGAACTCAAGCAGAACGGAAGGGCAGTTTCTGACTATATTGCTGAGTTCGACACTTTGTCGAAGTATGGACTGTCTCTCATTGATACTCCTGAGAAGAAAAATGAGAAGTTCATTACTGGTTTGGATGGATACTTGGGGGAAAGGCTTATCAACCACATCGATGAGACTTTTGAATCGATTGTGGGGAAAGCTTTGAGATCAGAGAGTCTTTACCCTAAGTCAAAGACTGAGGCTGCATCTGCAGAAGGGCCAAAGCCGCAAGCAGACGGTGGAGGCAAGAATAAATCTCAGAATAAGAGGAAGCAGGACCAATCTAGGGGTGGCCAGAAAAAGAGCAAGAAGGATGTTGAGTGCTTCAGCTGTGGAAAGAAGGGCCATTATGCTAAGGAATGTCGGGCCAAGCCAGCGGAAAGGAAGTGCTACAACTGTGGTCAAGTGGGACATCAGAAGGATAAGTGTCCGCAACCTCTTAAGGAGAAGCAGAATGTGAAAGCATATGCTATTGATGTTGTTCCTTCTTCGTCGAATGCCCCAACTGCGGCGGAGAAAGGAAAGAATGTTGTTATTCAAGGTATGCTTTCTATTTATGATATACCAGTTCGAGTTTTGTTTGATACTGGGGCTTCCCGTTCCTTCATATCTAGTGACCTGGTAGATAGGTTGGGACTGGAACCCGAGATAGTCGATAGACCATTATTTGTGACAAACCCGATTGGTGGTTCGATTAGCCTTAGTATGATTTGCAGGAATTTGGTCTTATCGAGTCATGGATGTATGTTTGTTTGTGATTGCTTTGTTTTGGGCTTTACTGGGTATGGCATTATATTGGGAGTCGATTGGCTCCAAAGATACGGGGTGGTGGTAGACTGTGAGGGCTTTTTGGTGACAGTGAGGGCGGATGATGGGCAGAGGGTAGTGTTTGGTAGTCTACCTAGTGATGGGGTTATGGCTAGTTTTGTAAATTCCCTCGACATCCCGCAGGATGAGTTGTCAGATGTGCCCGTGGTTGTCCAGTATCCGGACGTCTTCGAGGAGGTGACCAGGCTTCCACCACACCGAGAGATTGAGTTCCGTATTGATTTAGTGAAAGATGCCAGACCTATAGTGATGCCACTTCGTCGTATGGCACCAAGAGAGCAGCGAGAGCTCGGGGTGCAAGTCAGCAATCTTTTGAAGAAGGGATATATTAGAAGGAGTGTCTCCGAGTGGGGAGCACCAGTTGTGTTTGCCACTAAGGCAGATGGTTCCCTTCGTTTGTGTGTGGACTATCGCGAGTTGAATAAGGTGACGAGGAAGAATAAGTATCCTCTACCGCAGATAGATGATTTGTTTGATCAGCTGGAAGGAGCTAGAGTGTTCTCCCAGTTGGACCTCGCGACAGGATTTCATCAGCTTCGAGTAGCAGATGAGAGTGTTCCGAAAACGGCATTTAGGACGCCGTCTGGATTTTATGAGTGGTTGGTCATGCCATTTGGGTTGACCAATGCACCAGCCTATTTTGTGGATCTTATGAATCGAGTATTCAGAGATCAGTTGAATAAGTTTGTTCTTGTGTTCGTGGATGATATCCTTGTTTATTCAAGGATAGAGGAGGAACACAAGGGACACTTGAGGATAGTGATGGAGGTGTTGAGGAAACACCAATTGAAAGCAAAATTCTCTAAGTGTCATTTTTGGAGAAGGGAAGTGAGATTCTTGGGCCATGTTGTTTCAGAGAGTGGTATTGCCATGGACCCTGCAAAGGTGGCTACGGTACAGGATTGGCCTACACCCAAGAATGCAACAGATGTAAGAAGTTTCTTGGGATTAGCTGGATATTATCGTAAGTTTATCCAGGACTTCTCCAAGATTGCAACACCGTTGACTCAGTTGACTAAGAAGAATCAGTCCTTCATCTGGGACGGAGTGTGTGAGGATGCCTTCAAGAGTCTAAAGGAGAAGTTGACACGTGCGCCAGTGTTAGTCATTCCTAAAGGGAATGAAGAGATGACGGTATACACGGACGCTTGTGGTACCGGACTGGGTGCTGTATTGATGCAAGGAGGTAGGGTTGTAGCTTATGCTAGTCGACAGCTAAAGCCTCATGAGAAGAAGTATCCTACCCATGATTTGGAATTAGCAGCGATCGTGTTTGCGCTGAAGATGTGGAGACACTATCTCTTGGGAGAAAGATTTGAGTTGTTTACCGATCATAAATCGTTAAAGTATCTCTTCTCTCAGAAAGATCTGAATCTCCGTCAGCAGAGATGGTTAGAGTTCTTGGCTTCGTATGATTTTGATATCGCATACACACCTGGGAAGGGTAATGCGGTAGCCGATGCCTTGAGTAGGAGACATGCCAGCTTAGGGGCAATGTTTCTTGAATGGAAGCAACTGGAGTATATCGCGGGGTTTGATTTCAGACCAAAGTGCGAATTGGATCCAGTTATGCTAGCTAGTTTGGCGATCAGACCCACTTTGATAGAGCGGATTGGTTCCAGCCAGAGGGACGATCCTAATCTATTGGAAATCATCTCCAAGTTAGAGATGGGTATCGATGAGGAGATGAATGTGTATGGGCTTGATCGAGAAGGATGGCTTCGAAAGAATGGAAGACTAGTTGTGCCCAATGTAAATGGTTTGAGAGATGAAGTGCTTAGAGAATGTCATCACTCAAAACTAACTATACATCCCGGTGGTAATAAGACGTATCGAGATATGAAGCAGACTTACTACTGGGAAGGAATGAAAAGAGACATTGGGAAGTTTATATCCAAATGCGTAAATTGCCAGCTAGTTAAAGCCGAGCAAAAGAAGCCTAGTGGGTTGTTACAACCATTAGAAATTCCCGAATGGAAATGGGAGCAAGTCTCGATGGATTTCATCGATGGCCTACCAAGGACTAGATCGGGATATGATAGCATTTGGGTAATTGTTGATCGATTGACTAAAAGTGCAAGATTTATACCAGTCAAATCGACCAGAACAGCAGCCAAATTGGCAGAATTGTATATGAAGTGGGTAGTGAGATTTCATGGAGTACCCAAAAGCATTGTGAGTGACCGAGACCCGTTGTTCACTAGTGGGTTTTGGAAGAGCTTACAAGAGGCTCTAGGGTCAAGATTACATCTCAGTACCGCATATCATCCTCAGACCGACGGTCAGACGGAGAGGGTAAATCGTATATTGGAAGATCTCTTGAGAGTGTGTATATTGGATTTTGGTGGATCATGGGATGACCATTTGCATCTAGTAGAGTTTGCATATAATAATAGCTACCAATCCAGTATCAGTATGGCTCCATATGAAGCTTTGTACGGAAGACCGTGCAACTCACCATCATGTTGGATAGAAACTGGCGAGAAATTTGTGCTTGGACCAGATGTGGTGAGAGAAACTTCAGATAAGATTAAGATCATTCAACAACGAATGAAAGCTGCTCAAGATAGGCAGAAGAGTTATGCTGATAAGAGGAGAAGAGACTTAAAATTCTCCGTTGGTGACTTGGTGTTTGTCAAGATCTCTCCGTTAAAGAGCGTGATTCGATTTGGCAGGAGAGGTAAGTTGGCACCAAGATTTGTTGGCCCATTCCCTGTTCTTGAACTAGTCGGGAATTTGGCATATAGAGTTGGCTTACCAGGGAAGATGGCGGGAGTTCACAATGTATTTCATGTTTCCCAACTAAGGAAGTTCGTTCACGACTCAGATATGACTATTTCACCTGATCAGTTAGAGGACTTCGAAGTAGAACCCGAGGCGGTTGGGAACCGCAAGCCGATTCGTATTGTGGGGCATGATACGAAGCAACTTCGAAGGAAGGCGGTGAAGCTAGTCAAGGTTCAGTGGGGCGAGGACGATAATGATTGTACTTGGGAGACAGAGGAGGGCATTAGGAAGGCATATCCAGAACTCTTTGCCTGGCAAGATTTACTTTGCAATTTAGTTTTCCGCATGCTAGGATAGACTTGCTTTGCTTGTTTGCATGTTTGATTGTTGTTTTATGATTGATAGGCATGCGAAATCTTTGTGTATGTTTTGATTAGGGAATTTCGGGGGCGAAATTTCTTAAGGGGGGAAGAGTGTAATGACCCGTATCCTACGTATCGGGGGATCGTAGAATATTTATTTCTTTCCTGTATGAAGTCGTATGGTCATGTAACTTTGGGAAACATCCATTATAGTCATTTCCCATGTTCATGATTTTTGTCGATTTTTAAATGACCATTTTGCCCCTTATTGGTACTGTTTTGGCCATAACTTTTGATTGGAAGGGAATTTTGACCTGAAACCACTTCCATTTGATTCGTTTGATGGTTTACCTTTCCGTAGAGTGGTCACAATAGCCAAACGGACTTACCGTTTGGGAGATATGGCTGAAACAAGGTTTGGAGGGTGAAAAACTGCTTAACCGGGCCAAATCAGGTGATTAGTGAGTAGGCCCATAACCCATTTCGGGATTAGGGTTATGGGAGGG
Source organism: Allium sativum (assembly GCA_030737875.1). Taxonomy (NCBI): domain Eukaryota; kingdom Viridiplantae; phylum Streptophyta; class Magnoliopsida; order Asparagales; family Amaryllidaceae; genus Allium; species Allium sativum. The sequence goes on from CM060925.1 coordinate 478,816,489, forward strand.
CTGAAATGAGATGGAGAATCATTCCATTTCAGTTTTCTAGCCTCCACTTATCACCAAGGATCCCTAAAAATGGCCTCCAACGTCTAAATCACCTCCAAATCATCTTTTGGTCAAGGATTAAGCTTAGCAACCCCTAATCAAGGAAGATCTTCACCAAAGCAACATAGGAGCTGCTGTTTAGCATTGAGATTCACATCAAATCAGAGAATTATTTCAGATCTTAGTTTATTTGTGGCTAAGGTGAGTGATTTGCATAGTTTTACACTAATTATGGCTAGTTAAGGGTGAATAGTGCTAATTAGCAAATTTAAGCATGATAAAATTCGGGAAAAATGTTCATAAATTCCTAAATGATGTTTTAGACCTCTGATATGAATTTGGGTTAATTTGGTTAAGTTTTGCTAATCCTATCATTAGTTTCACCTAAACATGCTTAAGGGGAAATATTGGATTTTGGGTATGTTTGATCCATTTTTACCTATCATATTGATATTTTGATGTTTGTGGTTGATCATGTATGTTGCTATGACTGTACGAAATGTTTTGTGATTGATTCCAATAGTTAGAATGGTCGAAAACGTCGTCGAATGGCGTAAACACCTTCTGGAACAGTTTCAGAAAATAGTGCAGGGTTCTGATACTGGGATCGGATCGGATAGAGGAAGACGGATCGGATCGAGGAGGACGGATCGGAGCGGAAGCACGAAGACGAATCAGAGCGGGAGCATGAAAGCGGATCGAATGGGAGCATATGAAGGGAGCATGAAGACGGATCGGAAGCACGAACCAAGAAGGGACACCCGACCCGACCCGAAGGGAAGCACCCGACCCGACCCGAAGAGAAGCATCTGACTCGAACCCAGAGGAATACCCGACCCGACCCGCACCAGAAGGAGACCCGACCCAAACAGATGAAGGACACCGACCCGAACCGATAACTTGAGGAGGAACCCGACCCGACCCAGTATTGACCAATAACTCGAGATGCAAAGGTAGTCCAATAGGGGAAGTTAGAGCTCAGGATCCAGTTGGGAACCAAGGAGTTCACTTCATGGTTGGACTTTGCTGCGGGACGTGTGCTAAGGAGTTGCCGACGTTCATAACTTCAATTCACCACTAAGAATGAGTGATGGCTACTTATCAGTGCAGTAGGGTCATTATGACCTGAGGGGCAAAGTGATGGTAGCAAGACTACGTTATCAGTGCAGTAGGGTCATTATGACCCGAGGGGTAAGGTGATGCGTAGTAAGACTATGAGCCAGTGCAGTGGGGTTCTTGTGACTCCATGGGGCAGAGTGGACACAGTAAGGATTAGTAAGGCTATGAGCCAGTGCAGTGGGGTTCTTGAGACTCCATGGGGCAAAGTGGACATAGCGAAGGATTTGTGGCTACGTTATCAGTGCAGTGAAGCCATTCATGACTTCATGTGGCAAAGTGATCGTAGCAAGGTATGTTGGGTGATCGAAGTGGTGAATATCGTATGCTTTACGCACTGAGTGAGAGATGTGAGAATGGATGCTATGTTTGATTGTTTGCCATCCCTATGACATGCACACCTCCCCCACCTCCGTATCTTTACACTGTTTGATATGATACCTTAGAGTGTTGTACAGTATGTAGTGCTAACTCTTTGGTTGCAGGTCCAGGTTCAGGTATGTTTTAGTCTACCTGTTATTGTTCACTTTAGATTCTTATCGCTCATACTAGGCTTTATGTCTGACCCAGAGTTTTATGTCTCCTCTTATTACTCTGGATGCTCACACGAGCAGACTAGAGACAGGTTAGCTGGTGATGCGCGAGTAGCTGATTCGGAGGCGGGCAGGAGGCTTCCACGTATGATATATATATATACACATTCTCCCTGTGTCGTTGGTGGTCGCTACTTGGGAATTAGTAGTGTACCTCATTTATCTTACTTTTGCTTTGAGACAGTTTGAAAGTTGTAATAAGCTGTATTATGAATTTCCGCTACTTTGATGTTTAGTTCTGATTTTCAGCTTATGCACTGTCTCTCCTGTTTTATGTCAAGTATTTATTATTATATTTTGTTCTATGCGCTGTGAGACATTCTACAGGTTCTTTGTATGTTCATTTCCTTCTTCCTTTTCCTTCTGACGACCCGTTCCGTGCTAACTGGACATGTGTACAGCGCACTTTTGGAGTAAATGTCGGTTCGTGCAGGGCGGGCCGTCACAGCTAATTTCAGGCCAAGAATGCAACAAGTAATTTTTCAAGAACTTCTTAGGAAGACCAAAATCAATCCCATGCTAGGAATGACATGTCCAAAGCATCTATATTTTCTCTAATGCCGCAAGACCAAGACTAAATGGGGTTTCTCAGTAATAGCCTATGTATTAAAAATTATCTAATGTAGCCAATTCTAGAAAAATCATTAAATGTTTCCCTTTCTTCATAAATGGGAAGTTAGTAATTTAAAAAATAGATCAATAAATTCCGATTTTAATAAAGATTTTCTAAGGACAATGCTTATATGTTTAAGGCTTCCTGAAATCAACTTAAAATTGTGAGATAGTGAGGCATCAGTACCACTACAAGTATAATGGAAATTCCATCAAAATTTGATGAACGCATTGTTATTGAAATAAGTTATGATATGCAAGAATTTCAGTGGGAATAAAAGCATATGCATATTAGCTAGAGGAGGCAATTATTTCTATGTATGATAGGGGAAATTTGATATAAAAACCGATTGTGAATGAATTCCTCCTGAATGTAAAACTTTTGCCTACTTTGGCCACACTATTAATTTTTTTTATTAAAGAAATTATGGTGGGTAATGATAAAATTCTAATGCAGCAATTGATAATTCAGAACATAATATCAAAGAAATGTTTGTGGACAAGTCTAATGTTGTTGATAATATGGTAAATGATACTTCAGCCTCAAAGTCTACTGATTGTACAAAGGATTATATAGAGACACCAGTATGAATAATCAGGCTACCACAAATATGAACAAAAATGGTGACATTGGTCAGCAAGAAGCATTCATTCAAGTAATCAACGGAGAAAGGCGACTTAACAAATTATTTTAATCTTAGGAAAATAGTCAAGTTTCAGAAAATGAGAATAACATAGAAGAACAAGTTAAATGCCTGCAAAACACTAAAAAAATATGAGTATCAATAATAATTCTAGCAAAAACTCATAGAGAATTCAAAATTTAATAAAAGCATTTATTGTGGAAATCAATAATCCAAAATATTTGCCTTGCCAAAGAAAATAATCCAAAATATTTGAGAACTAGAGTTTCTGCTATTTCTCGTAAGGAACTGCCTTCTAACAGGCAATTCAAAATGTAGCAAGTCAAATAGCCATTGGTACTTCCTTTGTAAGGAATAATAAAAGGGAAAGATAGAAAAGAAAATAATAATGACATAATCTCTATTAATAGTCCGTAAAATACATAGGAAAATGAATTCACCGAATAATACTTTGTAAGAAATTCCTTATGGGATGAGTGACTCAAAGTTCAAAGAAAGTAAAATGGAAAAAAGTCAAAAAAAGGATAGCAATGGTAGATGAAGAAAGCAAGCATAGTGCTCCATTATATCCGCAATCTATATCTTTTGTGCATTCTTTATCTTTATTTTTATATTTATATACAAGGACGATAATTGCAAGGACTTCTGAAGGGAGAGGGGTGGGCTAAATAGCCCGGGAAATTTGACCCTCGAATTTCAACATAGTTACATCTTCTGTATTCATGTGTCTAAACTCAAGTACTGAAAACTTAGCAGTTAAAAGAAAAAGAAGTTAGAGGATAAGAAAGAAGAAAGAATTGTTAGAGTAGAAAAAAGAGAAAGAAGGCCACAAATACATCAGATCAGAGAAGGTCATAATATAATATACTAATACTCTTTACATAAGGGAAAAACTACGCATATACATGAATAAATAATCAGAGTACACAACAAGATTAGCCTCAACAGTCATAGCAATATGTATGTAAAATGGCTGATAGATACAATACACACAGCAAAACATAATACAATAAAACATCATGACATACCATAAATAAGATAATACAAGAAATACGAGAATACATCTGGGCCCCATCCCTCTAATACAACTCCAAGAAAATCTACAAATAGTCTGACCGCAGCATTAAGGGAAAACAAGACACTCGGATCAGTTTGGAATATCGGAGTGACAAAACTCACGTCATAAACAACTTGCTTAGTTTTTTTTTACAAAGAATTGAACTCTAATTAGATATGACTATAAATAAACATTGCACATGTTTTTCCCTTATGATAACCAAAACACTTATATCCAATCAAGTGATATTATTATAATGTCTATTAAATTATCTTAAAATAAAATAATAAACATATATGAAATTATTGCCAATAATTAAATTATGCACCCTAATGGGCACTACACATAATAATGTGGCACGTATTGGGTTTTGGGTTCCATTCAAAGATTGGGCACTGGGGTACCACCCATTATAGTAGCTCTTTGGATTGAAAAAACGAGTAGGATCGAGTAATATGAAAATACTGTGATATATTGAGTGCGGAAGTTTTAATAGTTGATATACTAACTTTGATTTATGCAAGTAAATATTTAATGAGATAAATAGTTAGAAATGAATTTGTAAGTAAAGCAAAGAACGCTAGGAATTTTTATACTGGTTTGGAGCACCGTCTTACGTCTAGTCCTTGACCCTTTTAGAATTTCAACTAATCAAAACCCTCATTTAACCAGGGGGAATAAATTTTACAACACTTGAGCAGCAGAATAGGATTTCGCCTCACCAGCCAAAAATAACTTCTTATCTGAGCAGCGGAACAGGACTTCAACAAATAGAAAAGTTTGTTTGACTATATATGTGTTCTTGATAACACTGATAGGTCACTATAGAGTACACCCTTCCTATAATCTTATTCATTATGTGTGTGGATGTGTGTGTGTGTGTGTATATATATATATATGTATGTATGTATGTATGTATGTATACATTTGAAAGCATATAAAGAATAAAGAATAAAGAAGGAAAGTGATTTATAATCACAGAGTATAGTATATTTGAGAGCACAAGTGACTATCATAAAGAAATATTTCAGAATCAAAGAATGTTAAGATCAAGAAAGTTTGGTTGTAATCAATAATTTTAAATAAGTGATTTTGAAGTTTATTTATGCTGAATAAAAGGTTGCAATCATTTGTAAACAGGTTTGATTAAAAGATATGGTCACAACTCTTGGATTAAAGAGTTACAATTCTTTAAAAAGTCGCAACCCATCAGTTCATCCGACTGAATTTAGAATTCAGTTAGTTGAAAAACAGTTAGAATTTGAAAAGGTGTACATGTGCATTGAGATAACAATATATTCAGCCAACTGAATTATGTGGATAAGAAAAAGTTACCATAGCTCATTAGGTTAGAGCACATGCCTTCTAAACTAATGACCTAAGTTAGAGTACCAGCAGCTCCTATTTTTGAAAACTTGATTTTTATTTAAAATAGAGAGTGTGTGTGTGAATATATACACCTTAGGGGAGATTTGAATATTGAATCTAACTGAATACTGACTCAAATACACACTAATATATCAATTTATCCTGTCTCCGAATCTTCTTGTATTTGAACCATGTTCTCTAATATTTTTCTTGCAATAATTGTTAATATACGATATTGTCGATATATGGTTGTCATAATCAAAATATTGTTTGAGAATCGAGGTTCTAACATAAGTAATCTTACCGAGGTCACAAGAACGTCTTACACACTTGCCAACACAAAACCAGTCTAGTGATAGTACAAAATTTGTTACCACAACGGTTGTGATCAACAACCATACTGAAAACATAAAATAATCAATGGTCAATTGTTCTAGATTGGTGATAAATATACACTAATGGGTGTAACCCATATAGTCCTACTGCATATCCCTTTCAGTCGTTATGGGTTGATGAGACTAGAGGCTACATTTTTTACCTTTCATATATGGCACATACTCATCTTTGGATGCCACATCATCATTCCACATCGATCAATAATTAACACCCGCAAAAATACAACCTTTGAACTCATATGTCTTAGAGAAGGGGTTAAGCTAAGAGAAGGTGCCTTCCCTGCTACCAAACAGAAATACGCTTGTAAAAATCAATGTACATGATCTATGAAATGCACTTTTAAACATGCTTCCATACAAGTTGTCTAAGAATAGGCAATATGAAGGTTCTTGCATCATATAGATCCTAAAACGTAGGGACTACTACTACAAGTTTGATTCAGGTAGCTAACCTGAGAGATCAGCAAGAAGTCTTTTCAATTTATAGGTCAATGCTTTCAAATCATCATCACAAGAATAAGCATACCTGCAAATTCAGTTTCGAACGCAAAGCCGGTTCAAAGTGGGTTTGGATCGAGTTCCAATTCTGGTTCCTCGAACCAACATGTTATAGGTTAAAAGGGAATTTATTGATAATCAGTTCATGGCCTATCAACGTATAGTTGTACAGTTAAGTACGTCACTAGAATATTCCCATTTAATTTTAAATCACTCAATGGATTTACTTCATCGATTTTTACAAATCAGTTTCATATACTTATCCCAACGGGATAAGCATATTTATAAACATCTTGTTTTCGTTACTTTGAAATCATAATCATACACTTATCTCTTTAGACTAAGTGTATTCACAAACCATATTACTTTCTCTACTTAGAAATAGTGTTATACTAGTTTGAACCCATGCTATGCACACGGTTGTATTTATATGTATGTCGTAATGAATTGTCATATATAATATCCACATATGTGATAAATTTTAGGTTGATGTCATAAAACAAATTATTTCATGATACCATGTATAAATCAATCTTCAATTTTGCAATTTTTTTATCATATTATATTGCGATCAGTTAGAAGATATGCATGCATTTAAGCACACAGTTTAGCCCATTTATGTAAAATAGTAATTAGTTCATGTTGTGCATAGTTGTTATCATTAGTAGGTAGGCATTAGAGATATTAACATAATTTTTGCATGAAAAGAAAATAGTTTTTTATTTTTATGGAAGCGTTCCCAGTTTGAACAATTCTTGATGAGCTTCCAACAATAAATTAGCAAACAAAATACTATTTTTTATTGAAGGTTTTGGAATCTTTTATTGCGTTGATGGTACACTTCCTATAATTCATTATATATATATATATATATATATATATATATATATATATATACACATAGGAGTTAAGTCCCATTAGTAAATCGGAAGTGCACGAGCTTTAGCAAACAAATTTTAAAAGAACAGTGGAAAGAGATGAAGATAACACTATGTTTAAGCTTCAATGAAAACTATCATTATTTGTGTATTATTTCCATTTGTATACATTAATGGAGAATATCATCATTTTTGAGAAAAATAAATTATCAATATAGACATAAAAGAAGAAATAACAGAACATTTACAAAGACATTCTGATAAGAATGTTGAAGCCTCAAATATTGTAGATGTGGACTTTCGGAAAATACAAAACTTGAAAATGGCGACAGTGCAATCCGAAACCCTTTCTTCGTCCTCTTCCTTCTCGTTTGCAGCTTTCCCTCCCTTACCCCGATCTTCTCTGCCGCCGATTCCCCCTGACCCACCTCCTCCAATTGTTACCCCCTCTTCTGGAAAAACCCTCGATTTGAATATCTGCTCTAACCGATTGGATCCGCAGCCATCATCAGTTGGACCTGACGCAGCAATTTCAGTGCCGAATCTCAGATCTAACCCTTTAGATCCAACTTCTGACGCAGCTATTCCTTCAGCGCCGAATTTCAGATCTAACCCATCAGATCCGTAGCCATCTTCCGTGAGATCTGAAGCTACTATCCCTTCCGAGTCTAATGCCTCTCTTCCGGCTTTCACCAAAAAGGATTACGCTTCTCTTTTTGCATCCCTCCCACGTAACGCAGGCGTCTATCAGCCCAAGCACTTTGACATTCCAAGGGATGGCATACCTAAGGATATTCCAGAATCAGTCAAAACTGAAGGTATGCAATATTGGAGTAAATTTTTGGTGGGTTTTTTCCTTGATGGTAAGTCATCATATTCTATGGTTGTCAATTTCTTAAATCGGTTCTGGAAACTAAATGGGCAAGTTAGCATTAGAACGGATGGTATGCATTACTATTTCAATTTTTCAAATGAATCAGATAGAGAGAAAATTCTGAAATCGGATCCTATCTTCATAAAAGGAAGAATGTTTATCATAACTAGATGGGATCCATCTATCGGAAATTCCCAGTCTCAGATCAAAAAAGTCCCTGTTTGGGTTCATTTTTATTGCATTCCAACAATTCTATGGACATTAGTTGGTATAAATTGGCTAGCTTGTCATGTCGGAAGATTGATCTGCTTTGATAGTAGCACTGAAAAACTTGAAAGATTCAGATATGCTAAAGCCTTAATTGAGATTTCATCGGAGTTTGATCTTCCAAAAAAAATAGTTGTAGCGGGTCTTGGTAAACAATGTCCTTCAGTTAAATTATCTTATGATTGGCGACCCAAAATATGTACCGTTTGTAGAGTTTTTGGTCATACCACTAGTGATTGTGAATTTAATGACAATGCTGTAAAGGAGGATGATATGCAAGATGAGGTTTATGCTGATAATAATGCCAAAAACTACGATCACCCACGACAGTTTAATAGAACAAAAACATCAAATCTTAATCAGGGTAACTGGAAATTTGCCAGGACAAATAAATCGAAATATTGGAGAAAGAAAGGAGCCCAGTATGGTAACGAAACTGCTAATGTTAATAATGGAACTGATATGCCTAATGCTAATGCAAATCCATTTGAAGCACTTGCAAATGATATTGATAGCAATGGAGCTACAGAGGTGGTTAATGAAGATGTTAATATTAGCTCTAATGTGAATGTTAATACACAGCAGGCTGAACTTAAAGTAGGAAGTAATTCCGATGCTAATACTGGTTTGGAAGCACAAGTCAACATCACTAATGAAGTTGGGAACCAGACCATAGAGCAAATCAACATGGTTGAAGAAATGGAAGATCTAGTAGGTAATTTATTTGAGGAAAACTCTGCTAATATTGACAAATCTGCAAATGGAAAACCAGCTATGAGTGCCACTGGAAATTTAGCCAATTCATCTATATCCTCTACTTTTGCCACAACATCCTGCACTTCAACACCCTCCAAATCTTCACCATACGGAAACTTGAAACCACCTTCAAACATTCAACTACCTCCTCCTAATGTTACCGGCTCTGGATTAACTTTCCCAGTAGTTGACTCTGCCATGCTTTCTTCTGCTGTGCCCACTAGCTCTCTACCAACTTCCAAATCCAAGAACAAAAAACCAAGTGGAAAATTTTGGGCAGATGATGACTTAAATGAAGGAAATGATTATATGCCTGAGGACGTAATGCCTTTCAGCAATAAACTGAAAGCTTCAAGAAGGCATACGAGGAAAAATCCGTTATATGAAGATTTTATAACATGAATGTTGCTGCAGTACTTCTTGGTTTTGACACTGTGCTAATTTGTTGTAGTTAGCGTAGACAATTCCTTAATGTAAAGTATTTTGCTGGTTAAGTGAAGCACGTGAGAATCTATACTCAACGTTCTGTTGACAAGGGTCTGGTGTTCATGTGATTTGAGGTGTTATAGAGAGTTATTTTGGTTGTTATAGCATTCTATATGCTTCAGAAAATCTATATTGTAATTATCAAGTTGATGAATAAAATTTATGCATAACTTTCAAAAAAAAAAAAGAATGTTGAAGCCTTCTTGCTCAGTTAAATTTAATCAGTATTTGATGGATCACAAAACTTAACTTGATTTTCAATTAATTTTTGGCTTTGACACAGTAAAATTCACAGTTGACCTGCATAGAAAAGGAGCGCTTTGCATTATTTGCCACATAATGTGCACATTTTTTTAAGCAAAAAGATGAAAAAATATTTAAGCCAACAATAAAAAGTACAACTAATGGATGCACCACATAGATCTGTAGATAGCCATAGGGTATGCAAGCATCACAAATTTATACAAAACTATATGCCACATGCCATGCTTGTGGAAAGGAACATAATATGTTAAAATAAGCACAAACACTAATACTTGTATACATGGCAATCTAGTACAAAGAAATATTTTTGAGAAAAATAATAGAGGAAGCTTCCTTCATTTGGATTTTATGTTGAATCTTTTATTCTATTTATCATGGATAGAATTATTTTGCATATGTTAATCATTAGTCAACAACTAAAACAATTTGGCTATATGCAAGAGTTATAAAAAAAAAACTAATGCGTTTTAGGCTTTTTGCAATATTTTGAGGTTGAATCAGTCGATGCAACAATGCTATATTTATGATTTTACCAACTTACTCATTTCCTTAAATGCCACTTATCATAATATTACCATAGTACACGTTGTTATCTTAACTCAAAACTTGCATACTTCTAACCATGTAAACACTTGATGATGCTCATAAGGGACATGCATTAACAATCATCTTCACACATTTGCCACTACAAAATAGTCACCAGCTATCACACATATTTTCTTGTCATATATCTCAAATTCATATTGACATTAATGTTAGCCTTTCTTGCATGAAATGATTTATTATCAAAAGGCAGCTACTATCAATATAAAAGCAAGTACTTTTGAAATTAGGATTTTATTTCCCTATTTCTGTTTGTAAGTTGACTTGGTGGTCATTATTATCTACCTGGATTAAGATCCCCAATGGTACACTTTACATCAAATTGTAAGCTAAAAAGACATTTCAATGTCGAAAAAAGATCATCCTATCAGCAAAATTTCAGTTCAGGGTGGCAACTAAATATTCAGTTAACTCATTCCTCTATATCAGATTTTGAGAGATACAATGAAATACTTGCAATAGAACAACCTAATTAATTTTAGATCATTTCTATATTTCAAAGTCCGTGTAAGTTTTTTTTGGGGATTAAAATATCGACGTAAGTTATCGAAGATATTTCTCCTTAAACATGTGCTTACCATTCATTGGTGAGAGATAACCCTATGATAGAGGACGAACTTGAATTCACGTGGAGAAGTAAATGTTTCAGCTCATCATATTATAAAATCAAAAGAGGGAAAAGTTGGATTTGGTTTTAAAAAATATATCATGTAACATATAGTAAATTTGGTAAACCCATAATTTGATCAAAGTAAAAGAAAAACCAATAGCTAAATAAGAATCGTATCGCATACCTCATTTATTTCCTTAAGGGATGTAGCTCCAAATACCGATTGAATAGATCAAAAAGAACGAACCTACGGTAAGTTTGCTTCCAATTCATTTGTTTCCTACTTGTGCTTCATGGTAACTCTTGCCTGCCATATTCTTGAATAGTTTCCATAATTCATAATGTTAAACATAAACGGTACTTTAATTTGTTCTCTCAATAATAAAATACCTCCTAACAATGCAACTTTAGCAAGTTTTTTCCAAATTAAGAGTTAAGCTTAGTGTTTATACATTATAACCACACCTTTGGTTAACCCATAAGGTTTTGGCAGATTATAATAAAACCGTATAAATTATTGAGAATTCTATAAAACCTATTCTTTCACTAAGCTCTGACTTGGTTGTATATTCACTATAGTCTACAATATATATGGTTTAGCTTAATTCGAAATTTTTACCTTGTCCTGTTGCGTTATTTATGTTTTTTGATCTGGTAAATGGTCATCACAAAGGAGAAAACCCTGCATCTAAAAGGGTAATAGAAAACAATTATAAAAATACTCCCAATTTGGCCAACTATTGTTATTCATTTGAATTGATTAATGCTGAGGTTCCTTATGGAACCTGTAGCACACGACATGAAAGCTAAACTTTCATTTTATGCCTTTTTGGCTCTTTTAGGCTCTGAACCTGCTAAATGTTTATAGCATTACTTGCATGTTTGTTAGCATTATGGGTTGAAATTTAAAGACCTCACTTGTTCTTAAATGGCTCTATACAATAGCATGTAGCATTACTGTTGAACAAAATGGTGGTGTTAACAAATGAATATAAAATAGGTGAACATGTAAATTCCATTTCGAACAATGATTTTATTGAAATAAAATGTGAAAAATAAAATTAGACAAAAGGTATAAAATCCAAAATATTATGTGACCATTTAAAGAATACATAGTTGGAGCTTAAAACTATCTTTAATAGAAGAAAACACCCAAACGTCCTCATCTAAAATAATCAAAGCAGACTATAATCAATTTTTAGCGACGAAAAATGAGTCAGGAGATTATTGAGAGGATGGAAACTATGAAGAGTGAAAGCTCTGGAGCAAGAATAACGCCCTATATTCAAAATTAAGCTTAAAGATGACCATAATCTACAAATATTGGTGTCAAGCACAAAGAATAACAGACGCTAAAATGGATAAGGTCATAAAATACCATACATTCATTAGTTCAAGCATTTAAGTAACAAAGATTCAGCAGTTTGTTGAGGCCATATAAAAAACCACTCTGAACTGGAAAAAGTTAATTTGTTATATTGTTTATGAATATATCAGCAACATAAGCCTACTTGTTATATCCTTCTTTCAATATTGTCAACAATTGCTTCTTTGTCACATCAAATTCGAAACATAAATTAAAAATCAACAATATATCTTATTGTTAGCCATGCAGTGAATGAATTAGACTTCTATAGAATATTAGCAAATGGAAATCCTATGAAATGAATGAGTTAGACTTCTCTATAATAAAACGTAAGGTCCCTAAGATTTCCATCGAACAAAACTAGATTCGCCTATTATTACCGAAAAATTGAGTACTGTAACAACCTCCATTACTAAATTATGGTGCAGATTATATGAAGAAAAAGACAAAACAACGTTAAGGACATATCATTAAAGGATGAAAACAATAGCATAAGACAATTCTGAAAGCACTTTGTTTATGCATTTTTCCTAAAATTAACAAAACATAGTGGACGCTCGTAGCAAGAGCTTCATAACTTATGTTATCATCTTAAAAAAAATTAATTCAACATAGTTTTTTGAAGAACGCTTCAATGTCAACGCAAAAACGGTCGGAGATAATTTGTACAAATGCTATTTTGAAAAGAAAAAAAATTTACAAAACTTCAAGACAATATAGACATAAAATTGAACAACCACCAAAACACTTTGAACATATGAACTATTATAAATTTAGGAAACAAACACCTATTACAATTATGTTATAAAACCAAATTTATATCTCAATTCTAAAGTAGTAAACAAAAAGGGCAGGAGATAAAAACATGGTAAAATAAAATAAGCGCTATTTTCTCTAACATTTAAGAAAAGAAAAAAAAATGTAACCATAAGATGACACAAACACTATTAAAATAATTTTTTAATAAATAAAAACATGTTGCATTCATAAAACCATCTACAAATTATTCTTCATGATATAAAAATCAACATCCAATTTCTTATGGCAATCACAATATGATACTATGGACAAAAGCCTGATGTGGGGATTTTGTATTTTAGCAGTAACAGTTACGAATAGGAAGCTAATATCAAATTTATTATTAGCTCATGCGTAAAATGCCATTGAGTTAAAATATAGACTGCATAGGACAGAAGACATAAACACAACAATTGTGCATTGGCTGTTCTAATCCTTAGATATGGAAACCACAATATTGCAAAACAACTGGTATCAGTCCCAGGAAAAAGTAATAACAACGGTGATGAAGGCCATAATCATTTAAACATAGTAATAAGACAATAAACTAAAACTCATCAACAAAAAAATTGATTTTTACATAGGATAAAAAGTAATGAGATTAGAAATTAGCAACTTAAATTTTCGCTGGCACGATTAAGTTAAGAGCTTATTGCATACACCGTAATGTTTGAAGATAAACGATCACATGTTATATGTATGCTTCCTAATAATATGTAGAGATACTAAATGACCACGAAGATCTAACTATTATGAGATAAAGGCTTAGATTTGCAGTTGTACACAGTATGTTTACTATTTATGTCACATAATTCAAGTCCAAGTAAAACTGAGTTTCTAATATAGCGTTGATTAAAATGTATAATCTGTTTTCGGGCTGTAAACATATATATTAAACTTAAAAGACATGATTCAATCATACAACTATTATTATAGTGCAAAATCAGAGATTTGGGCAGCGGAAAACGAATAAACTCAATGATTTAGTCTGTCAACAATTTCAACAATGCGAAAAAAAAATCAAGTGGCACAAATTATAGAGAGAACAAAAACAGAAAAGAGAGGAAAGAACACACCAATATAACGTGGTTTGGATATGAATATCTTACGTCCACGGAGACCCAACAATTTTTATTTCTCAATGAGGAAATGAGTACATAAGATTACAATAGAGAGAAGATTAATGGTAGATTGTTTTTTCATGCAATAGCATGACCCCTATTTATATAGAGTGATTTCTTGGAGATAAAGAAGAGAAGTTTCTAGACTAGTTGGACATGAAGAAAAATAAATATAATATCTTCCTTGATTTGATTGGAGCATAAATGGTTGACGCAATCACGGTCTCAATTTCTTTCACTGAGTAAATTGATTCTTCATTAATTGATTGATTGGCCTGTTATTTTCTTCCAAAAAGAAAACTTCCTCTTATATCTTTCCATATACGAGCCAATTAATTTATTAACAATCAATCAATTTCTTTTCTTCTCTACAAATATTTGAATCATCAATTTCAACACTCCACCTTGATTCAAATATGACAATCTTTCTTCATTATCTCACAATCAACATAGAAGTTGTTGGGCCAGCGCCCTATGGCGCTTAAGTAACTGGAAGCAAACTGATCAAGTTTAAGCAATGCTCAAACTTGTCCTTTGGAAGTGACTTGGTCATCATATCTGAAGGATTATCCAAAGTACCCACTTTCAATAATTTGATCTTGCTTCGTTCTAACATCAATGTGCTTCGTCCGTGAACTATAAGCCTGATTCTCAACAAGATGAATCGCACTCTGACTGTCTGAAAATAGCTCCATTGTCTGTTGCGCCATTGAAAGATCATTCAACAATTGAAATAAGTATAATCCTTCCTTTGTTGCTTCCATAATCGATATTAACTCTGCTTCAGTAGTCGACAAAGCTACGATAGACTAGAACTTTGATCTCAACGAAATCCGGCCTGTTCCAAGTGTAAAAACATAGCCCGACACCGACTTCCATCCATCTTTATACCCAGCATAATCTGAATCATAGTATCCTCTAAGAGTGATGTCTCCATTTACTCCACCATATAACAAGCCAACTGAAGAAGTGCCACGAAGATATCTAAGTATCCACTTTACTGCTTGCCAATGTTCTTTACTTGGTTTAGACATATATCGACTAACAACACCAATTGCATGAGCTAAATCAGCCCTTGTGCATACCATAGCATACATAAGGCTTCCAACCGCACTAGAATAAGGAATATTACACATACCCCTTTTTTCTTCATCCGATGTGGGACACATATCTCTGGATAGCTTGAATTGAGAGCCTATTAGAGTAGCCACCGGTTTAGCATTCTCCATACCGAATCGAGATAGGACTTTCTCGATGTATTGAGTTTGAGTGAGCCTCAAAACTCTTTGCTTTCTTACTGAGCTCCATCTTCAACTCCGAAATTTTAGACATGCTCTTAGAAGCTATCAACATATCATCAACATAAAGTAACAAATATATGATGTCATCATTACATTTTTAAAAATAGACACATTGGTCCTTAAAGCTTCTAGAGTAACCATGTGAGATCATAAACTTATCAAATTTCTTATACCATTGTTTAGGAGACTGTTTTAAGCCATAAATAGAGTTTTTAAGTTTACAAACATGACCTGGCCTGCTGCTATCAATGAACCCCTCTGGCTATTGTAGGTAAATGTCCTCCTCAAGATCACCATGCAAGAATGCTATCTTGACATCTAGTTGTTCCAACTCTATGTTGAAGTGAGCAACTAATGCCAAAAGAATGCGAATGGAAGTGTGTCTAACAACTGGAGAAAAAATATCATAAAAGTCCACATCTTTCTTCTGAACATAACCCTTCGCCACTAATCTTGCCTTATACCTTAATTCACCATTGCCGCCATCTTTCACCTTATATATCCATTTACATCCAATTGGTCTCTTGCCGGAAGGAAGTGGCACTAAATCCCAAGTGTGATTTTTGTGCAAAGACTCAATATCCTCCTCCATTGCTACTATCTAACTGGAGCTATCAACTGAACTAATGGCATCTCTGTAATCCCTTGGTTCATCAAGAAATATGCTTAATGCATAAGCTGCCATGTCATCAAAGACAATATCTTCAATGCTTAATCCCACAAAATCATTAAGCCATGTAAGTCTTTTCTTCTCTCTCGTTGATCGTGTTTGAATTTGAGCTCCACCTTGAGATTGATCTTCTGTCTCTTCCCTATCAACCACGGTGTCATCGGAATCACCATTTTTACTCGTATGGAAGTCTGATGATCTGCCATGTGTTTGGTATTCTGAATTTGTCCTCTCAACATCATCATTAATTGAAGAAGAAGGCTCCACCTTCAACATAGCCTTCTCATCAAATGTAACATGTCTTCTAGTAACAATCTTTTGGATAGTAGGACACCACATCCTATAACCCTTAATTCCTTTCTTATAGCCAAGAAAAATACACTTGCGCGATCTTGGATCCAACTTCCCTTTGCTCTGATGCACATAAGATGGACAACCAAACACTCTAAGAAAGGAATATGATACAGGCTCTCCCTTCCACACTTCTTTAGGAATCTTCATATCTATGGCGGTAGAAGGTGTGCGGTTGATAAGGAAAACCACCGTAGATAATGCTTCTGCCCAAAATCTCTTACTTAATCCCGCAGTCAACCGTAAGCAACGATTTCTTTCCAATAAAGTTTGATTCATTCTCTCTGCAGCCCCATTTGACTGAGGGTCTCCAGGTGTAGTGTAGTGTCTTTGGATTCCCTCGGACTCACAAAATTTGATGAGTTTTTGAGAAGTGAATTCACCACCATTATCTGAACAAAGAACCTTCACTTTCTTTCTAGACTGCTTCTTAACAAGAGATTTCCATCTTTAAAACCTATTAAAAGTTTCATCTTTGGACTTCATAAAGTAAACCCATACTTTTCTAGAAAAATTATCCACAAATGAAATAGAATACCTGGCTCCTCCATAAGATAGGCATGGTGCGGGGCACATAACATCAGTATGAACATACTCTAAAACATCTTTAGACTTATGCTCTGTAGTGCCAAAAGAAACCTTCGCCTGCTTTCCAAGGACACATCCTTCACAAAAGTCGAGTTTTGAATGATGAACACCGTCAATCAAGCCTCGCTTTCTCAATACTTCTAAAATGCGCTCTCCAGTGTGACCCATACGAAAATGCCATAATCTGGTAGAATCGGAATCAACTGAATCAATAGCCGAAGCAGTCTCTGCAACAGCAGTTGTAACCTTCAGCAAATATAGATTTCCAGCTTTTACCCCTTTCATTACTATCAATGAGCCATTTGTAATTTTTGATGAATCTTTTTCTATTACACACTTTAAGCCAAAATTGCACAATGCTCCAATAAAGATTAAACTATGCCTTAAATCAGGTACATGCCTGACATCACATAAAGTACGAACAACACCATCAAACATCCTGATTTTTACTGTTCCAATACCAATCATGCGACAAGAAGCATTATTTCCCATGAGAACCTCTCCTCTATCAAGTTGACGATAAATGGAAAAAGAGTGCTTATCAGGTATCATGTGATAGGATGCTCCCGAGTCAATAATCCACATAGTACTCTTCATAGGAGAGGCAGAAGTTGTAAAAATGTCAGGATCATTATCTGAATCTAATGTCTCCGCTGTGGATGCTGAAGCCTTCTGGGGAACAACTTTGTTTTTATTCTCCAGCTTGAGGCAACTTGCAATATAATGTCCAGGTTTTCTGCAATAATGGAAAACTCCCTTCTGAGCTCCTCTTGACTGAGATATGGGCTTAGCTCTATCTCATCATATTTGGGTCTACTTTTACTTCTTCCTCTCTATGCAACAAGGCTTTCAGAATCATTCTCCATGCTCATGCTTTCTAACTTTCCTTGCAACATCTTGTTATGCGAATTTGTCTTCACATCCTCCAAGCAAATAGACGAATGTCCATAGATCATAGAGTTAACAAAAGTGTTATACTCCGCAGGTAAAGAACATAAAAGAATAACAGCTTGTGCCTCATCCTCAATCTTTACATCAGCTGCTCAAAGATTCATGACAACTGTATTGAGGGCATCTATATGAGCAAATACATCTGTTTCGGGCCTCATTTTGAAAGAATAAAGTTATTGTTGTAAGATGATGCGGCTGGTGAGAGACTTGATGTAGAACTTTCTCTGAAGAGCATCCCACAATTCCTTAGCAATTTTCACATGAGAAAACTCTCTAAGTACTTCATTAGAAAGGCTAAGTTGGATGGTAGTAAGAGCATCCTCTTCCAATTCTTCTATCTCTTCAGGTGCTAATTTCTTCAAATTCTCTGGATCTGAGACAACCTTAAATGTCCTTTTTTTTTCAACACCGCTTCCATCTTCATCTTCCACATGCCAAAATCCCCTTTTCCATCAAATCTAGCAACTCCATAATTTTTAGCGCTTCTACCATCGTTATTCTTACGGAATTTGACATGGCTGAAAAAGTCTTTGAACATGACAACTAGCTCTGATACCAATCTGTAGTGCAAAATCAGAGATTTGGGCAGCAGAAAACGAATAAACCCAATGATCTAGTTTGTCAACAATTTCAACAATGCCAAAAGAAATGAAATCAAGAGGCACAAATTATAGAGAGAACAAAAACAGAAAATAGAGGAAAGGACATACCAATATAACGTGGTTTGGATATGAATATCCTACGTCCACGGAGACCCAACAACTTTTATTTCTCAATGAAGAAATGAGTACATAAGATTACAATAGAGAGAAGATTAATGGTAGATTGTTCTTTCATGCAATAACATGACCCTTATTTATATAGAGAGATTTCTTGGAGATAAAGAAGAGAAGTTTATAGATTACTTGGACATAAAGAAAAGTAAATATAATATCTTCCTTGATTCGATTGGAGCATAAATGGTTGACGCAATCACGGTCTCAATCTCTTTCCTTGGGCAAATTGATTCTTCATTAATTTATTGATTGGCCTGTTATTTTTCTTCCAAAAAGAACACTTCCTCTTATATCTTTCCATATACGAGCCAATTAATTGATTGACAATCAATCAATTTCTTTCCTTCTTTACAAATATTTGAATCATAAATTTCAACAAATATTTTGATAACATAGATCGAAAAAAATCACAGATATTGGGTGCAGCCAAAATAGATGTTCTTTCACTAGCATGATCTCGGTACACGATCATCATGTTCGCTCTTGTATCGTAAACCAAATAAATATTAAAAAGCAGTAGAGTACAACTAATTGTAGACTTTTTAAAATATTTAGTAAGGTAGTATATCCTCATAAAATTCCCAAAAGTACTGAATGTATTGATAAGTTGTCTCAAAATTAATAATTTCCTCAATATTTTTGAGATAGCTTTAGATGAGCATATGTAAAGAAAAACATAAGTGAAAAGGAAATAAGCCAAACTCAAAGATGATATAGAAGAAAGAGAACAAAATGGAACCTTGAATCATGGAGTGCTTTCAATAAAGAAATTGCCATATTCTGTTCTTGCCTAGAAAGGTTGGCTACCATGAAAAACGCAACCACACCAATGTTCCATATGTCTGCTTCACTACTATACGATTTATGCAATATTTCCAGAGCTATATAATATGCACTTCCTACTATGTCATTTCACCTGTCACCGTTTTGTTTTTTCTACAATACATATATGTGTGCGTGTGCTGTGATAGCCAACTTAAAGATATTATAGAAGAAAGAGAATAAAATAGAACCTTAAAGTTAAAAGAGAACATTGATTCTAGGATTTCTCTCAATACAGAAATATTCCAGATTCTATTCTTTCCCAAAAAGGTCGGGTGCCTCAAAAAAAGCACAATATATGCAATCACACCAATGCTCCATAGGTCCGCCTCTCTACTATACGATTTATGCAAAAATTCTGGAGCTATATATGCACTTCCTACTATTACATTTCACCTGCGATCTGTTTTATTTTTTTGATAATGTGTATGTGTGTGTGTGTGTCTATATATATACATACATATATATATATATAAAACACACGCACACACACAGAGAGAGGGAGAGCGATATATATAGTGATATATGATTAAACAATAAAGAATCGGAAAAAAAAATAAAGAAGTGTACCTGAATTCCAGAAATCCAATAAGTGTGGTAGGTCAAAAAAGGCATATATAAACATGCCAATATGATAGAAAAAAAGAGAAGAGAAACATTCCAATCATTAATTAACAATGAAACAAAGTTACCCATTTGTTAAGTAATTTCACTATATAATCTCTAACATCGGAAGTCAATGAAGGCCATGGGTGATCTTCAAAATTTGGGGATGCTTTTAAGATAAAGAAATATGCTTGATTTCGTTCTAGCCTAAAATCCTGTCAAATTTATTGATCTCTATGTAGGAAACTACAGGGAGTAAAAGGAATATTGGATTAGGGTGCGGCTATTAACACCCCATAATTTGCTCTTCACCCCCCACTAATTAGAAAATAAAATGTGCACCCCAACATTTTCTCTTCCCACCCCAGTTTAATCCGAAAATGCCCTTACTACATTATCATTCTCATGCTTTCTTTCTTTTTTCTACTTTCCAACTTGCAATTTATTTCCACTGCTCTCTCCTTTTAAAATTTTGATTGAATAAATTAACATTTGTAGACATAGTCGTTGATTGAAATTTCTGTATACTTCGAAAGTTTCGGTATCGTAATGGTACACATCGCGGATTGTACGGTTTATAAAATTTTAATCATTATTTTTATTTTTTAGTCATTATTTTTAATTTTTATCTTTATTTTTTTTAAATATCATGTACAATGCTGATTTTGAATTTTAAGTTATTGTTTGCAATTTAGCGTCGAATACCCATATATATATATATATATATATATATATATATATATATACACATGGCTGATTTTTTTAACCATTGTACAACATTAGATAAGTTGTCTAATTAGTTGATAAAAGGGTAAATTTGGAAATTAAATTCTAAAATTTTAGCTGGGGGGTGAAGAGAAAACAACGGGGTGCGAATAGCCTAACCCATTGGATTAAAGAGGTTAAATAAATGCAATATAAGATCTGTTAAAAAATTGTTTGTATCCTATGTTCTGCCTTGCTTATAATAAAATGGTAGCAAAATTTCAAATGTAGGATCTGTTATAAAAAAGTTTCAAATAATGTAGTAAGCCGTTCTTTTGAAGCCAAATAACAAACCATAACATGGATTGATGTTGTACACATATAACAACCCCTCTTGAAAATAATGTTTATATCCTATGCCATAGAGAAAACATGTACGACATTACCTATTAAATTAAATTACATACCATGAAATATAACGTCAAACTAATGAAATAACATGAAAAATAAGGCAGCGGGAAGAGCTTCTTAATTTTCAAGCTAAACACCCAGTAAAAGTATATTAGTAGCACACAAGTGTATTAATCGTTACCCATTTGAATATTTTCAATACAATGGTGCCAAAATTGGAAACAGGCACTATTGAATTTAGATAAATATAATATAAGATCTATTGCAATAAATGACCATACATAAAATGTAGAATAACATGAGTTTTATCAATTATAGAAGCATGAGACTAAGAAATAAATTACTGTTAGTTTTAGTCATATAACTATTGTTTCATGCCTATTTGATTAAATATAGTATATCCTAATCCAAGCAAGAAAATATAGTGCAATGAGTTGTAAAAAAAGATAAAATTATTTTACAGGCGAGTCTATATCAGGATAGCTAACTGAAACATAAAACTTGGGGAAAAAATTCACATGTTGCAAATTACAAAATAATAATAATAATAATAATCAAGTACATGATGTTATAAAGAATAAATTAAAATTGATAAACTAACCCTACTCGATTTAACTGATCAAGTTGTGTAGGAATAATTGCACAAAGACAAACATGAGCCTTCACCAAGCACATGTGATAATCTGTCAAACATTAAAATTAAAATTATTAATCCTGATTTAGAACTTTAAATCATAGTTATATATGGAATGTATGGAAGCTACTATGAAGCATCTGGACAAAAAAAATTGGGTGCATATGACCAAATATAGCAGAAGGTGCATGCATTAACTAAAAATAGATAAGTTAGACGAACAAAATATAAGATTCGTTAAAAGATATGTCCATGTCTTATGTTCTACATTACTTACAATCCAATTGTAGTGAAAGTGACAAATGCATAGTATAATAGTATATGTATTCTTATTGTGCAAGAAACCAAAAGTTCTTATTAAATTTAGATATTAGCAGCTTCTTAAAAGAAATGCATGCAAAAATTGTGAAGCGTTAATTATTTAGTAAACAAATCTAAATCAAGTCAAGTACATTAAATGCTCAACAAATATATTAACCACTATAGTAGCAGTACTATGAAACAATTTTAAGAGATTGATTAATTAACAACCATGAAAGAAACACATGTTAGAAATGAGAATCAACAAAAGTTACAAAACACCATCTAAATAAGAGAGAACCATCTTGGTAAATTGTAATTCTGTTACCTTGGATATATAAAATATATTTTCAAATGTTATATCTGATTTGCGATTCAGCATGTTTTCTGAGAAACATTTGATTGTACCAAAATATGAATTATTACTAAGTTAACCAAAAAAACACATTCCAACGTTCTTTATTTGCAAATCCTACAATTTAGTGTTTTCAGATTTCTAAATTACAGTAAAATTTCCAGCAATGTTCATATGACCAACAAAACCACACAGAATTTCTATAAACGATTTGATCAAATTTGGCAACATCCTTTGAAAATTAATACGAAGTAGGTGATATATGGTGTTTTTGTGTATTATAAAGGTAAGCAAAGCATAATGTAATCCTTATAATTAATTAAAACCTGCACATGTTTACGCCTTGCAAAATAAAATAAAACCTGCACATGTTTCGAATCAACGCTCAAAACTGGGAATATGAAAATACACACCTCATCACAAAAGTATTGGAAACTGTTTTCGCTCACAACTTATGCTTTTTAATCGTTTTCCAATCTGAATAAAAAGCACCATAACATCCATTCATACAACTTGGATAGGAAACTGTTTTCCAATTTGAATAAAGAACAGAAGCTCAACAACTAAAAAATGTGCCATGCATTTTCCTTGCATATCTGCATCAATAACAACCATTCATGCAATTTATCTATGAACTGTAAAGGTAGATGTTGTAGCATAAATTGGTAAAAAATAATTAGTCAAGTGATCGATGTACCGTCCGATTAAAATAATATCATACTTGTTATGGTAATCTTCTCTTTGTTAATGTTGGCATGTCTTAATCTTGTTGTATTCTATCAGATACATAATGCACACATATTTTTTATTCTATTTAATTTATTTTACATCAACTGGAATGAAGTTAGACCTACACATAAAAATGGTGAATAATTTTAGAATTAACGTTGTCCCAATCAAGTCGAACCATAAATTCAGAAATCCACTGTGGCAGAATAAAAAATACAATGAAATAATAGATTGAAAATTGACATGGAAACTAATGGTAAATTATATCTTACCAAAAAGCAACCACTAGGAAAATACAAAGTACACAAATCCCAAGCAAAAATGAATCAACTCACAAAACTGGGAATATGCAAATATACACCTCATCACAAAAGTATAGGAAACTGTTTTCTCTTACCACCTATGTTTTTTAATATTTTTCCAATCTGAATAAAAAGCACCATAACATCCATTCATACAACTTGGATAGGAAACTGTTTTCCAATTTGAATAAAGAACAGAAGCTCAACAACTAAAAAATGTGCCATGCATTTTCTTGCATATCTGCATAAATAATGACCATTCATACAATTTATATATGAACTATATAGGCAGACGTTGTAGCATAAATTGGTAAAATATAATCAGTCAAGTGATCGCTGTATTGTCCGATTAAAATAATATCATCCTTGTGTTGGTAATCTTCCTTTTTTTAATGTTGGCATGTCTTAATCTTGTTTTATTCTATCAGCCACATAATGCACATAATTTTTTAACTCTATTTAAGTCTTCTTTTACATAAATTGGAATGAAGTTAGACCCACACTTAAAAATGGTGAATAATTTTAGAATAAATGTTGTCCAAATCCACGGTGGCAGAATAAAAAATCCAATGAAATAATAGATTGAAAATTGACTTGGAAACTATTGGTAAATTATATCTTACCAGAAAGCAACCATTGTGAAAATATAACGAACACACATCCCATCTAAAAATGAAATCGGTTGGCGCATAGATGGTGCTAAGAATGGAGTACCTAAACGTGATCCAGGAGAGCATGTAAATCACAGCAAATCATCAATAGTTCAAAAAAAAAATCAAATTGCCCTAATTAAAGAATACAAACAAACAGAAAATAAAAAACGAATAGATAAATTGGATGGTAGGGCAAATTGTAGAAGTAGCAGTAGGATGAACAAACCAAATATAGGGTTCGCACTTCAAACCGAGCATGTAGAAAAGGAGGGTAATCAAATTTCCCTAATTAAAAAATACAAACAAATAGAAAATAAAAAACGAATAAATAAATTGGATGGTAGGGCAAATTGTAAAAGACGCAAAAAGATGAACAAATCAAATTTATGGTTCGTACCTCACACTGGGCGTTCAGAGTCTATGAGGCAGAATGGGTAGGATGACAAAGGTGGAATATAATTCTGACGCAATGGAGGAATGGCGCACGCAAAATCAAAGGGGAAATTTTAGAGTGTAGCCATGCTTGCAAGTCAGCTATTGTAACATAGAAAAATGGAGGACGAAGGAAAAATGGAGATGTACTTCAAACAGCAAACTTTGTTTGTAGAAATGAAATTAAGGCTTGGAGATTTGCAGGGCAAAACGAAGAGGGAGGAAGAAGAGGATGAGAACGCGAAAGAAAGGTTCGAGAAAGGCAAGGTCCCTTCAGTGAACATTCCATGTGTCACGCTAGGATTAAGTCCTTACAGGATGTGACGACCCCAAAACCCCGTACGACGGTGTTAAGGGTAATCTTTGGAATATAACACATAAACAGATAATAGCAGAACAGAAATAAATAAATACACCAGATAATGAACAAACAATACACTGGATAAACGTAATCATCAGAGTTACACAGTACACAGGATCATACTTAGTACAAATACAATTCAGCTATACATAGATGTCTACAGCGGAAAACAAACATAATATGTACAATAGGAGCTGAACAGCATAAAAAGAGATAAATGATAGAATCCATCTTCAGCTCCAGCTATCCAAAAAGAGCCTGCTCATAACCTGAATACAAGGTTGCCCGTGTAGAAAAAGGGGCACCCGAGTTTGCAAGTGAAACAAACTACGAGTCAGTCATGGGACTGGTATGAGAAATCTACTTAACACATTTATAATATGACTAATCACAGGACCACGCCACTTTCGTGGAACGGGTTTACTCCATTGGATTGCCAGTGCTTTAAAACAAGTAATTCTTTTAAACATCGCAATGCTCTTTATAAAAATGAAGCCATTATAAGACTCAGTTCCCATCACACAATGCAACGCAAACCGGAGGATAGAGTTTTTACCTTATAATTGCCAAAATATGCTTGATACGAATAAAACGAAAGCATTTGATATTATTACTAGTGTTTATATGTTTCAAAAACAATTTCAAATCATAAGTATCAATCATAGACGGCATTAATGCCCCCATACCACTATGTCGCCGTATATAGGTATACAATCAAAACCGCACAGTCACGTATTTGGAAATTGGATTTCCGTCATGAACCAAGGCAAAAGATAGTCCTTACCGACTTCGAGACGCTCTAGCCCGTGTCTCAGGGCCCAGACACAGGTGGGCCCTTGGATCGTCAGGGCCGGTCCACCGATGTGGATTGAAATGCCTGAACACTGCGTTTCCCCGCCCTATGGGGCGTCAATGAGCCAACGAATGACTCCATCGGCTTCACATAGTCACCGATATATCTGAGGCGCCTCGCAACAGCAACAACCACATAGGTGAAAATAATATAAATGTCAGCCAGTTCAAGCACCGACACCACCTCTAGCTAGAAGGAAACGCATGCCCTCCCTTATGTCCTCTCCCGTTTCTGGTTCATACCGGGGTGTGAGGCTCGCGAATTCACGTTATACACAAAGCTATGCCACACAGGCGGTGCTTTGATCATCAACCACAAGGATTTGCTTTTCAACAGGAGCCCTGATCATTGCATCTTAGCATGCCACCCAGGCAATTCACACCATGCAACTGATGGCTATCAATCACACAGAATGAATTCCAATGTCAGACACACAGTCCTTTAACAAGTCCGTTCTGGGTCGGAACGAAACTGGAGGCACTATATACCTCGCATACCCATCGATCTCCACGTACGTCTGGACGATCACCACTCATTATCCATATTTTGGGATGCCTCCCAATCAGGACATCAGTTACCATCCAAACGAGGTGAAGATCTCCGGTCTTCAACCACCGTCTTCATCATCGATTTCTTATCGTCGTTTCAGTTATTCAGAATGGGATAAACCCGGTCTTTCTGAGCAACTCGCGTATATAATAAACAAGTGCTACACAAACACACATACGCCTCATTTCAATTCATCAGTCACTAACCGTAAATCAGTAAGAGAACGATTTCCCAAATATTAACCCCGAAGGCCGAAACCAACATCAGATCAAAACCCAGGAAACCATTCGACTTAGCTAACCTTCAGTTAGTTTCTAAATTTCACATTCCATATCGTTTATAATATTTTATAATGATTAATCGCTATTTTTATTTATTTAAAAATGGCCAATTTATTCAAACGACGCTTCAGGCCATAACGCGGCCGTGGCGCTATTTTTCTTCAGATTTGTTTTAAACATATCTGAAAATCTAACCGTTGGATCTTCACAAAATTTAGATCATTAGAAAGATCTTTTCAAAACGAATACAACGGTTCCAGTTTTGGGAAATTCCGACGGTCGGATCTCCCGGTACAATCGTTTAAAGTTTCGAATTCAAAATACGAACTGCAACGTCGTTATTCGATCTAATTTAATTATATATATATATATAATCAATTCTGGCGCTGTTTTTCTTCAGATTTGAATTAAACATTCCAGACAATCCAACCGTTGGATCTTTACAAAGTTGGTGTCGTTGGAACGATTTTTCCAAAGCGAACCCAACGGTTTCAGTTTCGGGCAAATCCGATGGTCGGATCTCCCGCGCTAATCGTTTGAAATCACGGTTTCAAAACACGAACTGCAGCTTTGTTATTCGATTCGTTTAAATTATATTTATATATATATATATATAATCTATTCTTCGATTTCAAAACGATATTCTTTTCATACATTTGATAAAATGATGTTTTTATCCAACCGACTTTTATTTCAACACTTCACTATTTTTAACAATTCATGTATATAATAAAAATGTGATTTTTTATGTAAAACAATTTATTTCAAAACACAACTATTTTATATAGTTCATATAGATGATAAAAATATGTTTTTTATTATAAAACAATTTCTTTCAAAACATGACTATTTTATATAGTTCATATAGATGATAAAAATATGAGTTTTATTATAAAACAATTTATTTCAAACACGAATACCATTCAACACATGAGTTTCTATCAAACGAATGAATTTCTATTCAACACATGAACGGTTTCTATAGTTCGTATATAAAAGATAAAAAATGTGATTTTTATTGTTAAAACAATTTATTTAAAACACGAATACCATTCAACACATGAATTTCTATTCAACGAATGAGTTTCTATTCAACACATGAACGTTTCCTATAGTTCGTATATAAAGGATAAAAATGTGATTTATTGTTAAAACAATTTATTTCAAAACACGACTATTTTATATAGTTCATATAGATGATAAAAATATGATTTTTATTATGAAACAATTTATTTCAAAACATGAATGTCGTTCAACACATGAATTTCTATTCAACACACGAATATAGTTTCAACACATGAAAATAATTCTAACACATGAATATTATTCAAAATTTCGGCACCAGAACGGCAGGGTAGTTAAAACCGGGGTCGTCCCTAGTACGGCTGCTCGCTCTACCTTAAAGCCTCGCAGCTTTTGACAATGGGGATTTCATGCATCTAGTTCGCACGCAGGCGGCATGTATATTTTTTTTCATTTCCACAAACTAATCCTTTGTGGTTTCAACCTAATAATTCTCAACCACAAACGGGTATTTTTCAACCACAATCAATCAATTTCAACCACAAACAATTCTAATCAACCATCCGCTATCAACCAATTTTCACACCAATCACAAACCAATAAATATCGTCCATGGTTTGTGGACGAGGGGCGTGTGTATATATATATATATAGATAGATAGATATATTTTATATAAGCATTTCACTTCTATTCAACACATATATAATTTTTACAACGCATATATAACTTATATATCGAACGTACAACTTATACAACGCTTATACAAGAGGTGTACAATGCTTATATAACGCATACATCGACTATAATTTATACATCATCGTTTTCCATATGGTTTATAATTTAAAAATCTCACATTGGGTTCCACTCAACCAAAAATAGCAGAAGGCTCAGAAAAATATGCGGTCTCTTCTAGAATGTAGAAAACGTCCACACGAGTCCACTGTCTCTTGTTTCACTGAATTTCGTCAAGAAACGAAAAAGATATGATTTTTACAGTGAAATCAAAAACCGTAGCGCTTTAAAGTGCTATAATATAGTTTAATTTAAAATCGGACGTTACCTTCACAATTCGTTCGAAACTAGGTCTTCAGATTTCGCGCGAATCGATGCGTGATATGTCGATCAGCCTTTACCACCTCGATGGGCTTGGAGTCACACACCCGGCGCTGCCCTTTTGGTTGAACTCGAACGCAAATCGAAGGAGATCGACGGCGATGAACGGCGCACCTTCCTTGCGTCGGATCTCGAGATTCGCGCCACCAATTAGAGCGAAGCGGGTATGGATCTGAAGCTCGAGGGAAGCTCTTCAAAATCCTCAACTACAGCTTTCGATATTGGTGATTGGATTTGAAGGAAAAGAGGAGGGAAGGATTGAATAGCTTTCCGCCGTCGCCTAGAGTAAAGTCGGGGAGAGAGAAAAGTTTGACTGGCCAATGATTTTTTTTATTTTTTTTATATATTTTCAAAATTCTAAAATACCCATCTTCACACACGAACACCAATTCAAACCCAACGGCTGTCGTCCCTAGCTAAATACCCCCATCCCGGACACAATGGGATACGTTTCATAGGACAATTCGATTGTTACAGTCAGTTATTTTTTAAATTAAAGTATAAAACATTAAATATTTAATTTGAACGTACATTTCAATTTGCCAGGGCCACAAACTGATTCTAAAAATTCCCGAAAAATAAATCTAGCTATGTTTTGACGATACGGTCCCAACAAAACTAGTTTCGTCGAATTCTAAGAACGTTTGAAAAATGGCCCTTTTCTGGTCGATCCAATTTAGCAAAAATCGACCAAACACATTTTCCTTTGCCATGCTCACATACTAGCTTCAAAAATTATGAAATTTGAAACCTAGCAATCATTTGACATCCCAGATCCAACAAAAGTGGTTTCGTCGAATTCCGAGGTCGTTTGCAAAATGGCCATTTTCACGGGCTATATAAACTCTATAGCGACCTTTCTGAAAATTCGTTTGGCCATAACTTTTGCTTCCTGCTATGAAACTTCAATTTTTCAGATTCGTTAGAAAGATATTCACTAACAGATTTAAGTATTTTTGGTTTCACTAAAATCCGTTTTGTTTTGCACCAGGTACAATCGTCAAAGTTTGAATTCAAATTTTGAAACTACCGCGCCATTTCCGGCCTTGTTTATAATTAGAATTAATTATAATTATTTTCAAACTTCGATTCAAACTCACTTTTCGTCGTTATTATTTAAAATATTTATTTTAAATATTTTAAATTCACCAAATTAGCCAATTTAAAATTTTTAAATTGGTTCAGATTTTCTGGGTCGTTACAATCTCCCCCACTTAAAACTTTTCGTCCCCGAAAAGGAACAAAGTTGAAAGTGGTTTGATTAATCAACTCTACTTTCAATCTGGCTTCCATTCTCTAACTTTTCAGTTTCTGAGAATTTTCAAATTCTTCAAAAATTTGGCTAACACCCGGAATTTTCGAAAAATTTCGCCATAACCTCCTTTGTACGAGGAGGGGTTTGGAAATTTATTGGGCCGTATTAGGTACCCAATAAATCCTATAAAGCATACACATATTTATAGTGATATATTCTAGTGTTTACAGGGGAGCATGTATAGATAATAACTCCAGAGAATGAATTCTCGTCACCCTGTCCAAGCTTGAGGGAGTGTGTATTTTTAATTGCTCCAGAGAATGAATTCTCGTCACCTTGTCCCATGTGGGAAATAAATAATCCATGTGCCGTATCTAATAACTAGAGAGACGTGATTATTGTCAACTCCAGACCCATGTGGGGTTTTTATTATTCTGGCAATTTACCGTTACATTTTATATGGTCCATATCAGTCATCAGTTCAACCTGTAATATATTGTCATCGCCATACAAGCCTCTCGCTCGTATGGTAAATCTTCAACCTCGTCACACAAGCTCCAAATGCTTATGTGGTATATGATGAAGTATGCCTATCTTCAAGAAGTATGCCATGTGGCGTAGTTCAAAATTAATTGTTACTATCCTATGGCGACAATTATTATTACACACAGAACAACCAGCACTCCGCATCCAATGGCATTCACAGGAGTTGATATAATAATATTTCGCTTCCAACTCATTAAGGTTTACCTATTTGTCGGGCACGCAAATAATTTCTCTACTCAACAGCTATCCATTTACCTGTTCAAATATATATAATGCACATGTGTATATTTCTATCTATTTTTAACTCAGTTCGATGTGTGATTTAATCGAATAAATTCTACCATTCATTATCTTATTGATTAAATTACTATCGTTCTAGTAATTTAATTAATCAAATCCACTATCACACAACACAAACAACAATCAAATTGTTTTTAACTTTCCAAAAATATACTAATTGATCCATATACTCTTTTAAAATCATCCAGACCATAGAATTAAAAGTTTACATCCATGAAAAGAAAATAAAAAGAAAAGTAGAGAACAACTGGAAATTTCAAAATATGGTAAATGTACCTTGCACCGGAGTCAATCAGAGATATCCACTCGACACTTAGGATAGGCTTTCTGAATGCTCTCCTCAGTTTCCCAAGTACAATCTCGTGGATCTCCACTCCATTGCACTTTGACTAAGTGAACCTTCTTGTTCCTCAGCTCTTTGGTTTCTTTGTCGATAATCTTTAGCGGCTCTCTTCTCACAGCCAACTCTGGAGTAATTTCAATATCCAGTTGGGCGGCTTCTTCCACAACCAAGTCTGGATCATGAACGTGCTTTCGAAGTTGAGATATGTGAAATACATCATGCACCCCTGGAAACCAATCATTCAATTGAACCCTATAAGCGAGAGTTCCAAACCGTTCAAGAATAGGAAACGGACCAATGAATTTGGGCGCCAACTTCCCTGTTTTAACGAACCGGATAACTCCTCTCATCGGCGATACTTTCAAATATACATAGTCGCCAACAATAAATGATATATCTCTTCTCCTCTTATCAGCATAGCTCTTCTGTCGGCTTTGAGCGGCGAGTAATCGTTTCTTAACGAAATCGACTTTGTCGGCAGCTTCACGGATCATATCAGGTCCCAATACAAGCCTATTACCAGGTTCGACCCAACAAGCAGGAGATCGGCATGGCCTACCATACAATGCTTCGAATGGCGACATTGTCAGGCTCGCTTGGTAGCTGTTGTTGTATGAGAACTCAGCCAAATGTAAATGGTCTTCCCATGATCCACCAAAATCTAGAACACAAGCCCACAATAGATCTTCTAAAATACAATTAACCCTCTCAGTCTGACCATCTGTCTGAGGATGATAAGCGGTGCTCAAGTTCAGCTTCGTTCCCAGTTCTACTTGAAATGCCTCCCAGAATTTGCTATTAAATATTGGATCTCTATCACTAACTATACTGATCGGCACTCTGTGTAGTCTAACTATTTCCTTGAAATATATCTGCGCCAGACTCTGAGCAGTTATGTTCGAACTGACAGGTATGAAATGGGCGGTCTTCGTGAAGCGATCTACGATCACCCAAATACTATCATTTCCTTTTATTGTTTTGGGCAAACCATCTATGAAGTCCATGGAAATATGTTCCCACTTCCAACCTGGAACGTCTAGCGGTTGCAATAATCCAGCCAGTTTCTATTGGTCGCTTTTGACCAGTTGGCAAGTACGGCATCGGCTAACATATATTGAAACGTCCATTTTCATAGCCTTCCACCAGAATGTTCGTTTGAGATCGTTATACATTTTGGTCACACCTGGATGGATACTCAGCTTGGACTTGTGACACTCGTCTAACACTTCCCTTTTTAGCTCGGGGATGTCGGGAACACAAATCCTTCCTCTCAATCTCAGGGTCCCATCACTATTTATTTGAAAACATGAGGGTTCGCCTTTCTGAATCCTTTTGATCATATCTTTAATAAAATTATCCTCATTCTGGAGAATAGATATTTTGTCAATCAAGGAAGTCGTAATAATAAAGCTGGCGATCATTACATTCTTTCGGCTTAACGCATCGACCACGACATTGGCTTTCTCTGGAGTGTATAAAATCTCAAAATCATATGCCGCAAGAAACTCCAGCCAATGTTGCTACCTCAGATTCAAGTCTTTCTGGGTGAACAGATACTTTAGCGACTGGTGATCTGTAAACAGTTCGAATTT
This sequence comes from Allium sativum, assembly GCA_030737875.1. Lineage (NCBI taxonomy): Eukaryota > Viridiplantae > Streptophyta > Magnoliopsida > Asparagales > Amaryllidaceae > Allium > Allium sativum. The sequence goes on from CM060925.1 coordinate 478,849,637, forward strand.
CTCACCCAGAAGATAGTGTCTCCAGATTTTCAAAGCAAATACTATAGCCAACAACTCAAGATCATGAGTGACGTAGTTCTTTTCATGTGGCTTCAGCTGACGGCTAGCATAAGAAACAACCTGACCTCTTTGCATTAATACTGCACCAAGGCCTTCTCTAGAGGCATCTGTCCAGACTTCCAAGTCCTGATTGCCGTCAATTATCGTTAACACTGGAGTCGTTGTTAAGCTTAACTTTAGCTCCTCAAAAGCCTGCTCACATTCTGGAGTCCACTTGAATTTTGAGTGCTTCTTTGTAAGCTTTGTCAAGTGACTAGATATCTTCGAAAAATCTTTAATGAACTTCCGGCAATGACTAGCCAATCCAAGAAAACTTTGGACTTCGGTGGGAGCACTGGGCTGTTTCCAGTTTTGAATAGCTGTGATTTTACTTGGATCCACAACAATTCCTTCTTTTGACATGATGTGGCCAAGAAACTTTACTTCATCTTGCCAGAATATACATTTGGACAGTTTAGCTTTCAATACATTCCTTCTCAGAATTTCTAGAACTTGCTCCAAATGTTTTTCATGTTCGGCCTTTGACTTAGAAAAGATTAGAATATCATCAATAAAGACCAGAACAAACTTATTCAAAACCCCTCTGAACACTCTATTCATCAAATCGACGAAGTATGCTGGAGCGTTACAAAAGCCGAACGACATTGCTAACCACTCATAGAATAAGTCTGGACCTCTAAATGTTGTCATAGGAACACACTCTTCGGCAATACGAAGCTGATGGAATCCTGTAGCTAGGTCCATCCTTGAAAATACTTGTGCGCCATTCAGACGATCCAATAAATCATCGATTCGCGGCAATGGATATTTATTCTTTATTGTCTGCTTATTCAAGTCGCGATAATCCACACATAGTCGCAGAGTACCGTCAGACTTTGGGACAAACACCACTGCTGCTCCCCAATCAGAGAAACTAGGCCTGATCAGACCCTTCCATACAAGCTGTCGGGTTTGATTGTCTAGTTCTTCTTTCTCCTTTAGGGTCATTCTCCGAATAGCGTGCACTACTGGCCTTGCGTTCGGAATTAAAGCGATCTTGAAATCGATTTCTCTCTACGGAGGTAAGCGGACCACTTCTTCGAACACATCTGCATAATTCTTTATGACAGGAATATCTTTTATGAGGTCGGGAACATTCTCTGTGATTACAGGGATACTTTCTATTTGAACAGGAGAAACATCTAGAGCGGACCAAAAGTCTTTTCTATTTGAATTCGGGCCTTCACATGCACTACACCAAAACAGCCAATTTGGCACACCGGGATATGGATATTTGATAGGGCTTTAAGCCGTATCAAATTTGATAGGGCTTATAGCCGTATCAAATTTGATAAGCCGTATCGAATTTTCGTTTACAATCCGCACCACCTCTAATAGTTGAAATCTCACCCTAGATCCTGAATGGTTCGGATCAGTACTTTTTGATCGGGCTTGCAACCGTACTAAATTGGAATGGTAATTCTACCTGTTTCCGTGTCATTATTTTCTGCTTTCTCCTCTCTGCTTTTCCATTTCGGCCGCAACAAAATAAATTACCAAACCTAAAAAAAGGGCGAATCTCAATTCTTCGATCCAAATAAATTCCCGTAAACAAGCGGGTCGATCTCGCCCGTGGCTTTGGAATTTCCAGTCGATGATGCGATAAAGACATCGTCGGTTGTCAAAGTACTGCGGAGGACCAAAAAGAGGCTTTTAGTTGCGAGAATTGGAACCAGCCCTCCTTTTAGAAGCGTTGATGAAATTGAGGCGAGGCTTAAAGAAGCCGATCTTAGAAGACAGGTATCTTTTCCATATTTTGCGTGCTTATCTATCTTTTTTTCTTTTTAACAAGATTCAGAATGTATTAGCTGATGAAATTAAGCACGTTTTTTGTCTAATTTTGTCTTCTATTAGTGAAAAAAATGCTTCACTTATATTTGAAGTTGTCTGCAAGTTTTATTTTTAACATCTTTGATGGAGTCGGCTGTGGCAGTTAAAAGGCGTAAAATTTGGTAAAGAATGAATCTGTGGTATTCTTTAACCGAGGAGGAGTTATGATATTTCTGTTTACTGATGTGCTGATTACTTGATCAAAATCTAAGCACATACAATTCAGTTTGTGAAGATTTACATTTACAGAACTTAGTCTATGTGACTTATTTGTAAAGCTTAAGTATTATTAAAGACAATAAGTATAAGGTTCGTGTTATTTTACGATAAATTTATTTAAATGTGGTTATGGATATTATTTTGTAAAGTTGCATCTCTTAAGCTTTGCTATCACAGTCACTAGCTTTATTATAATTATTTTTGCATACTTTCCCGTGATAAAAACAATACTGGTTTAAAAAATTTATCTCCGAGTTGTCATGTTAATACTAGCCATGCTGTAAAATTGTTAATAAGGCTGGATGTGTATAGTTTATTTCGCGCTCATTTAGTGTAGCTTTTAAAATCTGTGTATAATAATCATATTTTGTTTAAACAGCAATTTCACGAGTTCTTAGCAAACAAAGCAAGGCCAAAGTCAAGAAGTCCTTCTTGGTCATCTCAAGAAGAGGATCTTGGTCAGCGTCTTGAAGCAAAGCTTTATGCTGCCGAACAGAAAAGGTAAACTTCATGTATTTATGTGCGATATGAAAGTGTTCCTAGTCTAAACTTGTAATTGGTTCCTTCCAACGAAGATGCAGTGATTTGTAGACTAATCTTGCAATGGGTGTTTTCTCACTTGGAACCGTGATTCTAGAGGACAGTTTGAGAATTTGGAGATGTTGTTGCTTAAAGTCTTTTGTTCTGTGACTTCGGTTATGAGGTTCTTTGTCAAAATTTAAAAGACTGAACTCAGTGCTAGTTGTTTGCAGCCTATCTGATTATCCGTATATATATTAGCTAAACAATTCTCTTCTATTACTTTCTGACTCAATTTTTGGTAGTACTCCTAGGTGGTACACACATACTACTGTGGGCATGAATGATCAATCTTTGCACCTTTTTATAAGTACGTTCGTAGTTTGAAATATTGGTTATTTGTATTTATATCTATTATATTTGTAAAAAGGAAAAAAGGCATCAATCAGTATTAGATAAAATCCTTTGCGTTTTGCACTAACACTTGATATATTATGCCTAAATAAGTGAAGCTAATGGATGTTGTTATTCTATGCTGCCAACACAGTGAAGGCATAAGCGCTGGTAACTACATTTGCTACAATCCAACACTCAGTAGGATTTATTGTAAAAATGACTAATTTTAGCAGATATTCTACTTGTTACTGCGTTAATATATGAGCCATTGCAGTTATAAACTTTTGTATAATTTAAACATCTTAGTCTTGCTGGTTCTGAAATATGCTCTAACAGAATGTCATTGACTTTGAAATATGCAGTGGCAGAATGCAACTTTAGGAAAGATACGTCGCTCAACAGTTTGCACACATTTCTTATCTATCGTTTAAATGTTGTTTTGTTGTCATTGTCAAATAGATAAGACCTGTCATTTTACTTGCATTTTCAAATAATTGTAATACAAGTATGTTAATGAATGTTGTCTCAGAATCATGTACCTTTATAGCTGGATAAATCTTAATTACTCTCACAGCTGCTTTCCTATTAACAGTTCCGCACACACAAAGTTATCTACAGAAGATATGCTGGACTTTTTTCTCCTTGTGCGTTGACATAACTGATAACGAGCTAGCATATTTGGAGTGCATCCATTTATTTGTGGAGATTCTAGATCATTTTTTCAGCAATGTATGCGAGCTCGATTTGGTCTTCAATTTCCATAAGGTAAGCTATACTGAAAAGTGAAAATTAAACTCAATTTTGGCTACATTTATTTTGGGATTTAGTTAAATACCGTGTACAATTAACAATGTTGGAGCCGGCAGAAACTTGGAAGATAAATAAATAATATGAATATGTTTTTATGGTGATAAGTTTCAAGAATTATCTTCATCTATGGTTACATATATCTAGTGTATTTTCTGTAAGTGCTAGAGAAATTATGGAGAATGATTATTACCTACAAGATCGAATACATCTCCACCATCCATTTAGCGAGATGAATTACTATAAAGTCATATGTGTACTTATCTTGTAAGTAAGAAAAAAATTTGTAAGCAAAGTTTCTAACAGAGGCTATTCTCTCCTTTGTAATATATATTTCTCATTCCATACTTGCTGTTAGTTCATTGATCTTCTTTTTATAAAATGTGCGGACATTAGTATGGGAGCTTGCTGCGGAAACAGCAAGCAAGCTTGCTGTTTCAAACAGCAAGCAATCTTGCTGTTTCAAACAGCAAGCTTGCTTGCTGTTTCACAGCAAGCTCAGGCTTGCGGAAACAGCAAGCCAGCTTGCTGCTTGTTTCCGCAAGCCAGCTTGTTGCTTGTTTCCGCAAGCCAGCTTGCTGCGGAAACAGCAAGCTTGCTTGCTGTTTCACAGCAAGCTCAGGCTTGCGGAAACAGCAAGCCAGCTTGCTGTTTGTTTCCGCAAGCCAGCTTGCTACGGAAACAGCAAGCAAGCTTGCTAGCTGTTTCAAAGCAAGCTCAGGCTTACGAAAACCGCAAGCCAGCTTGCTGTTTTAGCAAGCCAGACATATGTTTTGGTGCACATCATTGTTTGCATTGAACCTGTGTGTGTTTTACTTTTTATATTAAATATGAATTGCATGTTTGAGTAGTTTTACTTTTAGCTGATGTGAATTGACTGAATGTGATAGAGTAGTAGAAAATATGTTTGTTCTGGAAGTGTTTGTCTATCAAAGTGTTTGATCCTTTTTTTTCCTGCTGCCCTCTTACAGCTCTTTGGTCTGTCGTCCGCTTGCAGCTCTTTGGTCTCATTGATATTCATGTGGCTTCTGGTCCTGCTGCATCAATATAACAAATTACAAATAATTGGTAATTTTACCAAGCTTTTTCTTATTCTTCTTCACAGATCCACCCTGCAATTTCAGAAAAATTACAACCAGTGCTACATTGGCCGGAGATCAGGCCAGAATAAAAAATAAATGGTACTTTTTCCAGCCTTATTCTTATTTGTAGTTCATTTGGTCTGACTGTTATTTAAGTTCTTCTGGTTATCGACATTGGGTACATCGGTTGCTATTGGCTATTGACCAGTTATTTGTGATTTAGGTCTGATTCTTATACATGTTGTTATTCACAATATTGTTTGCATGCACACAAAAATCATGTTGGCATACTGTTTTTTCTTTCTTTCTTTTGCAGCCAGTTTTACTTGTATTTTTAAACTTGCAAGTTACTTGATTTCAGGTACCGTTGTTGATTCAAGCATTTGTCATCCAACCGAGTTTGATTTTTACCTCTGCAGTCATGTAGGCATTCAGGTAAGTTTGTCGAACGTACCATGTTGTATATATTATTACTTAGTTTAGACTTCCTAATGACACTCAAGTAAGTCATACAGGCATTCGGACTTCCTAATGACATTCGCAAGATATTCTGGACTTTGATATGGCTATAGTGTTCGATAACCAACCACCACAAAGTTTATTTTATTGATAAGAATTGGTTTGTTTGTATATGTATTTCTTGAATTTCTTGAAACCTCAAGAGGACTGGTTTGTGTATGTAGTATGTACTCGATATTTAAATGTAAGATTGTTGATCAGTTATATGAGATTTTGTTCTGATGTAGTTTATTTTTGTGTTAATCTATGTAGCTAATTGTATTTTTTTTTCTTTTTTTGTATTTTTTTTAATTTGATACAGTTTTAAGCCGTATCAATTGGGAAATTTGATACGGCTTAAAACCCTATCAAATTAATAAATTGATACGGCTTAAAACTGTATCAAATTTCTCAATTGATACGGCTTAAAACCTTATCTGTTAATCAATTTGATACAGTTTAAAACCGTATCACTTTATTAATTTGATACGGTTTTAAACCCTATCAAAGAAACAGAGACGCCATTTTTTGATACGGTCCAGGGCACTGCCAAATCGATTTTGATACGATCATGAGCACTGCCAAATTGGCATTTCTGGTGTAGTGATGGTATGGTTATATAATTCCCTGATTTAATCTTTGCCCTAACAACTCTCTCGGCGCATCTAACCTCTGCTTCATATTTGGTTAGCCAATCCAATCCCAAAATAAGATCGAATTTAGTAAAATTCATGACAATAGGGATGGTAGGGAACTTATAATAGGAAAAAGAGACAGGTACCGCACAAACCCAACTGAGATCGAGGGAACCCCCAACCGGATTATGGACAGTCATTGGTTCTTTGAGCTTCTTCAAATTCAAATCCAGTTTCTTAACCACATTCTTTGCAACAAAGCTTCGCGATGCGCCTGTATCAAACAGCCCTTTAACTGGAATGTTTTTGACATTAAGCGTGCCTTCTAAAACATCTGGCCTTCCCTGACTAGCTGAAGGCTCAGAAGTTCCTGCTACTTCATTTACTTGTACTGCTTCAGACTTTTCCTCTAATAGCTGGCAATTCTTCTCGATATGACCAGCCTGATGGCACTTCCGTCATTTCCTAACTTCTCGAGACTTCCTACCGGGTTTAAATCCACTCTTAATTCATTTCTTTAAGGGTCCGCAATTTATCGACAAATGCCCTTTCTGATGGCAGTTATTGCATACGGCGGTCGTTACTGGTTCTTTCTCAGATTTAACCCTTTTCCTCTTGGCTTTGGGCTTCTTACTGGCTTCAGACATCGTACCGGCCTCAGGATGGTCAGTTTCAGACTCACCTTTATTACTAGAACTGACTTCCTCTTCATCGTGCAACATACCTTTCTTATGGAGATCTTCATACTGTTAAGCCATGTATATCATTTCTGAAAAAGGAAGCTTCACATGCCCCATTACTTTATTCTGGTATATCCTTTGAAGCCCGTTAATAAATCTCAGATTCTTTCTCTTTGTATTTTGAATTAGATGAGGAGCAAAGTGAGAAAGTTCGTTGAATTTTTTATGATATTCTGGAATGGTCATATCTCCTTGTATCAGATAAGAGAATTCATCACATAATCACTCAGTTGCTGCAGGAGGAGTAAATCTTTCACTGAAAACCTCTTTGAATCTATCCCAGGTGATACCACCTTCTGGATTATCTTTGATGATTGCTTCCCACCAGATTAAAGCTTCTTCTTTGAGCGCCCAAGATGCTACTAATCTTTTCTGATCATCTCTCAACTTGATACGTTCAAAAATTCTTTCAACAGAACTTATCCAAGCTTGAGTTTGAATTATAGATTCATTGCCCGAGAATCGTGCTCCGCCGAGATTTCAATATCTCTTTAATAGAGCCTCTAGATCTGGTTCTGCATTTCTTCTGTTTTTGACATTCATTTTATAGTACTTCTGCAAATAGCAGATCAAGAGTCAGGTCACAGAAAAGGTATTTTAAAACATAGAATTGGGGTGTATTTCATTCTGCTTTACTCATACTAGGATATTACTGATCCTATCTGTAATGAGTTACCCATCCTAGAACACTACTGGTTCTATTTCTGATGAGTTCGTTAATATGTTATATTCCAGCACTAAGCTTAACTAAAGCTCTGATACCACGTTGTGACGACCTCAAAACCCCGTACGACGGTGTTAAGGGTAATCTTTGGAATATAACACATAAACAGATAATAGCAGAACAGAAATAAATAAATACACCAGATAATGAACAAACAATACACTGGATAAACGTAATCATCAGAGTTACAAAGTACACAGGATCATACTTAGTACAAATACAGTTCAGCTATACATAGATGTCTACAGCGGAAAACAAACATAATATGTACAATAGGAGCTGAATAGCATAAAAAGAGATAAATGATAGAATCCATCTTCAGTTCCAGCTATCCAGAAAGAGCCTACTCATAACCTGAATACAAGGCTGCCCGTGAGGGGCACCCGAGTTTGCAAGTGAAACAAACTACGAGTCCGTCACGGGACTGGTACGAGAAATCTACTTAACACATTTATAATATGACTAATCACAGGACCATGCCACTTTCATAGAATGGGTTTACTCCATTGGATTGCCAGTGCTTTAGAACAAATAATTCTTTTAAACATCGCAATGCTCTTTATAAAAATGAAGCCATTATAAGACTCAGTTCCCATCACACAATGCAATGCCAACCGGAGGATAGAGTTTTTACCTTATAATGGCCAAAATATGCTTGATATGAATAAAACGAAAGCATTTGATGTTATTACTAGTGTTTATATGTTTCAAAAACAATTTCAAATCATAAGTATCAATCATAGACGACATTATTGCCCCCATACCACTATGTCGCCGTATATAGGTATACAATCAAAACCGCACAGTCACGTATTTGGAAATTGGATTTCCGTCATGAACCAAGGCAAAAGATAGTCCTTACCGACTTCAAGGCGCTCTAACCCGTGTCTCAAGGCCCAGACACAGGTGGTCCCTTGGATCGTCAGGGCCGGTCCACCGATGTGGATTAAAATGCCTGAACACTGCGTTTCCCCGCCCTATGGGGCGTCAATGAGCCAATGAATGACTCCATCAGCTTCACATAATCACCGATATATCCGAGGCGCCTCGCAACAGCAACAACCACATAGGTGAAAATAATATAAATGTCAGCCAGTTCAAGCACCGACACCACCTCTAGCTAGAAGGAAACGTATGCCCTCCCTGATGTCCTCTCCCGTTTCTGGTTCATACCGGGGTGTGAGGCTCGCGAATTCACGTTATACACAAAGCTACGCCACACAGGCGGTGCTTTGATCATCAACCACAAGGCTTTGCTTTTCAACAGGAGCCCTGGTCATTGCATCTTAGCAAGCCACACAGGCAATTCACACCATGCAACTGATGGCTATCAATCACACAGAATGGATTCCAATGTCAGACACACAGTCCTTCTACAAGTCCGTTCTGGGTCGGAACGAAACCGGAGGCACTATATACCTCGCATACCCATCGATCTCCACGTACGTCTGGACGATCACCACTCATTATCCATATTTCGGGATGCCTCCCAATCAGGACATCAGTTACCATCCAAACGAGGTGAAGATCTCTGGTCTTCAACCACCGTCTTCATCATCGATTTCTTATCGTCGTTTCAGTTATTCAGAATGGGATAAACCCGGTCTTTCTGAGCAACTCGCGTATATAATAAACAAGTGCTACACAAACACACATACGCCTCATTTCAATTCATCAGTCACTAACCGTAAATCAGTAAGAGAACGATTTCCCAAATATTAACCCCGAAGGCCGAAACCAACATCAGATCAAAACCCAGGAAACCATTCGACTTAGCTAACCTTCAGTTAGTTTCTAAATTTCACATTCCATATCGTTTATAATATTTTATAATGATTAATCGCTATTTTTATTTATTTAAAAATGGCCAATTTATTCAAACGACGCTTCAGGCCATACCGCGGTCGTGGCACCGTTTTTCTTCATATTTGTTTTAAACATATCTGAAAATCTAACTGTTGGAACTTCACAAAATTTATATCATTAGAAAGGTCTTTTCAAAACGAATCCAACAGTTCTAGTTTTGGGAAAATCCGACGGTCGGATCTCCCGGTACAATCGTTTGAAGTTTCGATTTCAAAATACGAACTGCAGCGTCGTTATTCGATTTAATTTAATTATATTTATATATATATAAGTATAATCGATTATGGTGATGTTTTTCTTCAGATTTGAATTAAACATTCCAGACAATACAACCGTTGGATCTTTACAAAATTGGTGTCGTTGGAAAGATATTTCCAAAGCGAACCCAACGGTTTCGGTTTCGGGAAAATCCGATGGTCGGATCTCCCGCACTAATCGTTTGAAATCACGGTTTCAAAACACGAACTGCAGCTTCGTTATTCGATTCGTTTAAATTATATATATATATTTGTATATATATATATAATCTATTCTTCGATTTCAAAACGATATTCTTTTCATATATTTGATAAAAATGATGTTTTTATCCAACCGACTTTTATTTCAACACTTCACTATTTTTAAAAATTCATGTATATAATAAAAATGTGATTTTTTGTGTAAAACAATTTATTTCAAAACACGACTATTTTATATAGTTCATATAGATGATAAAAATATGATTTTTATTATAAAACAATTTCTTTCAAAACACGACTATTTTATATAGTTCATATAGATGATAAAAATATGATTTTTATTATAAAACAATTTATTTCAAACACGAATATCATTCAACACATGAATTTCTATTCAACGAATGAATTTCTATTCAACACATGAACGGTTTCTATAGTTCGTATATAAAAGATAAAAATGTGATTTTTATTGTTAAAACAATTTATTTAAAACACGAATACCATTCAACACATGAATTTCTATTCAACGAATGAATTTCTATTCAACACATGAACGTTTTCTATAGTTCGTATATAGAGGATAAAAATGTGATTTTTATTGTTAAAACAATTTATTTCAAAACACGACTATTTTATATAGTTCATATAGATGATAAAATATGATTTTTATTATGAAACAATTTATTTCAAAACATGAATGTCGTTTAACACATGAATTTCTATTCAACACACGAATATAGTTTCAACACATGAAAATAATTCTAACACATGAATATTATTCAAAATTTCGGCAGCATAACGGCAGGGTAGTTAAAACCGGGGTCGTCCCTAGTATGGCTCCTCGCTCTACCTTAAAGCCTCGCAGCTTTTGACAATGGGGATTTCATGCATCTAGTTCGCACGCAGGCGGCATGTATATTTTTTTTCATTTCCACAAACTAATCTTATGTGGTTTCAACCAAATAATTCTCAACCACAAACGGGTATTTTTCAACCATAATCAATCAATTTCAACCACAAACAATTCTAATCAACCATTCGCTATCAACCAATTTTCACACCAAACACAACCAATAAATATCGTCCATGGTTTGTGGATGAGGGGCGTATATATATATATATATTATAAGCATTTCACTTCTATTCAGCACATATATAATTTTTACAACGCATATATAACTTATATATCGAACGTACAACTTATACAACGCTTATACAAGAGGTGTACAACGCTTATATAACGCATACATCGACTATAATTTATACATCGTCGTTTTCCATATTGTTTATAATTTAGAAATCTCACATTGGGTTCCACTCCACCAAAAATAGCAGAAGGCTCAAAAAAATATGCGGTCTCTTCTATAATGTAGAAGACGTCCACACGAGTCCATTGTCTCTTGTTTCACTGAATTTCGTCAAGAAACGAAAAAGATATGATTTTTACAGTGAAATCAAAAACAGTAGCGCTTTAAAGTGCTATAATATAGTTTAATTTAAAATCAGACGTTACCTTCACAATTCGTTCGAAACTAGGTCTTCAGACTTCGCGCGAATCGATGCGCGATATGTCGATCAGCCTTCACCACCTCGACGGGCTTGGAGTCACGCACCCGGTGCTGCCCTTTTGGTTGAACTCGAACGCAGATCGGAGGAGATCGACGTCGATGAACGGCGCACTTTCCTTGCGTCGGATCTCGAGATTCGCGCCACCAATCAGAGCGAAGCGGGTATGGATCTGAAGCTCGAGGGAAGCTCTTCAAAATCCTCAACTACAGCTTTCGATATTGGTGATTGGATTTGAAGAAAAGGAGGAAGGAAGGATTGAATAGCTTTCCGCCATCGCCTGGAGTAAAGTCGGGGAGAGAGAAAAGTTTGACTGGCCAATGATTTTTTTTTTTTATTTATATATTTTCAAAATTCTAAAATACCCCTCTTCACACACGAACGCCAATTCAAACCCAACGACTGTCGTCCCTAGCTAAATACCCCCATCCCAGATACAATGGGATATGTTTCGTAGGCCAATTCGATTGTTACAGTCAGTTATTTTTCAAATTAAAGTATAAAACATTAAATATTTAATTTGAACGTACATTTCAATTTGCCAAGGCCACAAACTGATTCTAAAAATTCCCGAAAAATAAATCTAGCTATGTTTTGATGATACGGTCCCAACAAAACTTTTCTGGTCGATCCAATTTAACAGAAATCGACCAACCACATTTTCCTTTGCCACGCTCACATACTAGCTTCAAAAATTATGAAATTTGAAACCTAGCAATCATTTGACTTCCCGGATCCAACAAAAGTGGTTTCGTCGAATTCTGAGACCGTTTGAAAAATGGCCCTTTTCTGGTCGATCCAATTTAACAGAAATCGACCAAACACATTTTCCTTTGCCACGCTCACATACTAGCTTCAAAAATTATGAAATTTGAAACCTAGCAATCATTTGACATCCCGGATCCAACAAAAGTGGTTTCGTCGAATTCCGAGGTCGTTTGCAAAATGGCCATTTTCACGGGCTATATAAACTCTAAAGCGACCTTTCTGAAAATTCGTTTGGCCATAACTTTTGCTTCCTGCTATGAAACTTTGATTTTTCAGATTCTTTAGAAAGATATTCACTAACAGATTTAAATATTTTTGGTTTCACTAAAATCCGTTTTGTTTTGCACCCGGTACAGTCAGTCAAAGTTTGAATTCAAATTTTGAAACTACCGCGCCATTTCAGGCCTTGTTTATAATTAGAATTAATTATATTTATTTTCAAACGTCGATTCAAACTCACTTTTCGTCGTTATTATTTAAAATATTTATTTTAAATATTTTAAATTCTCCAAATTAGCCAATTTAAAATTTTTAAATTGGTTCAGATTTTCCGGGTCGTTACACAGGAATTGGTGGGGGTTGAGAGACACCGAGAAACAACTCATCTTTAATAGTATAGTATAGATACTTAATCGTATAGTATAAGGATAATCATTAACCACATCTGAGCCAAATGAATGTCATATGATACATTGTTTACTATAAATCCGAAACAATATTATTTAACCTCCAAACTTAGCAAATAAAGTTTAATATCATTCACGGAAATAATAATTTAATTTCCAACATTTTTTTTCAAACTAGTATCATCCCTTCGATAACAATGAAGTCGTTTAAGTTGGGGTATTTTATTTATCTCTCAGACCTTGACTCGATAACATTCTTATTTTCAAGATAAATAGAAGTTTGTTAATGCAAAATCTGATATTAAATATATGTCACACTAAGTATCGTTTACTACTTAATGTAAATGAGATTCTTTAAACAATTTCTTTCATTTGAAAATCTCTTCAAATTATAACCATTTTTACTTAATTTGTTCATTAAGTAAACACTTATATAAAACCATCTTATTAACTTTAATCTCTTTTTATAAAACTTGCTTATAAGCTTGGATTTATTAATACAAATCCCTTTAAAAATTCCTTTAATAAAAATTCATTAAAAAGCTTATTATAAAACTTCATTCTAATTCTTTACAAAAAAATTGAATCTTATTCAGACTTGTTTAATTTTAAATAATATCCTTTAACTTAGCTTAAAATCAAATTACATTATTTGTATTCTTTTATGAACTAAATTTTCATATACTTCTATTTTAAATATCCAGATCATTTTTGTGTGATTTTACGAGTTCAATAAGTTATTTATAAACTTGTTTAAAAAAATTATAAAATATTCTTTCACAACTTCACAAAAACTTACTTATAAAACTTGGTTAAGTTTTAACACTTGAAATCTCCATCGATGAAAGTTATTTATAAAATGGGAATTTCGCTACAATTTTTTTTAAATTTCTTTATAATGTCACATTATAAATATTGATTTATTTATCAAACTTTTATTTTATGTAACTTCAATAAATTCCGATTCAAAATCTTGCTTTTATTATAAAAATAATTTTATAACTTTAACTTCAGTCAATTCGCCTTAAAGCAAACTAACGCCTTTAAAATATTCAACTCAGATCATCTACTGCCAACAACCTAATCAATATTGTTTATTGATTAAAACATAACAGGGTTTAATTTAATCTAACAATCATCATAGAAATCATATTTTTAATGTTACTTAAATTAGAAAGTTCATATATGTAAAATATGAAGGTAAATAACATCCAAAATATTGAGGAATCCTATTTGATCCCTCCCACCTGTACCCCGCATAATAACCCGTATATCAATTTATATACACATATAAATCAGATAATACAATCTAGTTCATTTAAGATGAATGTTCTGCTCAAAAACAGGTAGTGTCCGAGGTCTTCCGCTTTACAAGCGAGAATATATAACCACAAACCAACCGAATACTAGTAAATCATCCAAACAACCAATCACACAAATAAATATCATTTCAACAATGGATATTTATTATATGATATAACGATATTCCTGAAAGTATGATTTTTTTTTTAATTCACCATCCAATACAATCAACATTTTCACTTCTTTCTCTAATTTCAATAGACATTTGAAATTAGATAAAATTTTAGATAGCTTAGAATACGACCAATCCCATCGCAAAATGTAGACTTCAGTCCAACGAGTAAATTTAACTTTCCACACTCGAATCTAACCACATATGAATAATATAAAATAGTTATAAGTTTTAACATAAACTAAATAATTAAATTGTCATTAGCCTGAGTTAATTACTTAATTAACTCTGTAATCCACGTAATGAATGTTGCCTTTATTCTTAAGTTTTAATGGCGGCCTTGCTCCCTACTCCTCCTATTATTTCCTTTGTTCCACCCCACAACTAAACCTACTTCCAGTCTCTCCGCCCTAAACCATCGCCTGCACCTCCACCGTCGAAACCCATTCTCTTGTCCCAGCCCAGATTCTCCATCTGTCCATCCATTCTCCCTCGTCCTCCGCAACAGGCCATCTCCGACACCACCCGCACCACCAAAACCGAATACCCGACGTTGTACCTTACCGGAATTCAAATCATGTAAAATAACCGTTGATTTTCTGCAGAGGAACAGTCATTGCATAAATTATATTGATAGAGGATACGTGACAAGAGAGTGTAGGAACCTAAAAATATGCTATTATTGCAATCTTTCTGGCCACGAAAGCACGCATTGTTCCAAGAAAATCTCTTCACATTTCCTGCCAAAACACAAATCCCACCTAAAATCTACTCGTCCACAATCTGCAATGTAGGTCCCGAAGTCACATAATCAAAACTCACTTAATTTTTTTTTCACCTCAACTGGCCCTTAAAACCAATGCCACATCATCACCACGTCATTCTCCTAAACCTAAACTTTTTCCTTCTAAAAATTTCTTCATGGAGGACCAATCACTCTACATCACTGCCACCATTGCTTCTAGGATCCGGACCCTCCAATCTTTATGCTTGAATCTCACTGATCAATTCCAGCGAGATGACTGGCCAGCATGGATCCTCTCCGACAGATGTTTCCTTATTTACTATCCTACCTATGAAGCTTACGTCCAAGCCATTCATCTTAGTACTCTGACCATACCAGCTCGCTATTCTGGTGGCATCGTACTCCTCCATTCTTGGATAGACCTTGAAGAGGACCCGAATACACTTGGATCCTATCTCATGGGCCAGGGTTGAAGGCTTCCCAGAATTAATCAAACATAACTTTGAAGCAGTGAGTGAAGCCCTGAAAACCATTGGTCGAGTGACGGAGCTAAATAGTTGTGAACACTTTTATCTTGACCATCGTTTCTTGTTTTTGAAGATGCAGTTCTACACTGGTGTTGATACCCCTTACACTATTGTTGCACACATCAACAATTCAGAACATATCCTGAAAGTGAAGCGTTGGGACCATGCACACCAAACCAGAAAACCAGAAACAATCCTGCTTGTCTTGGAAGAAGTGATCTTAATTTCCTGGACCATAGGGTCCACACTGAGGATTTACATGACCTTGACACAAGTGACCGCTTTGATGTAATGGGTTGTGAGCCACGATCGCATCCCACCCTTACTTCTTTAAAGAGGTTATTCCAGACAATTCAGTTAAGGTTGTTGGTCCAGCAGGCTGGAGAGATCGGCCGGAGTCCCCACAACAACTTATGCAGGATTATGACTTCCAACAAGAGCAAATGTCGCCCCCGCAACTGCCTGAAGATTCATCAGCCACTCCCATTGCACAATCAACCTAACCCAAGCTAATGCAAACATTTGTCAGATGCAGCTCGAGGAACAACAAAGCCAGATCCTTCCGCGGAACTTCGGGTACGATGCACTCAACTCCCTTTAGACTTACCATCCCTAAGGATACTCACCATGAAGAATCGCAAGGAA
Organism: Allium sativum; assembly: GCA_030737875.1. Lineage (NCBI taxonomy): Eukaryota > Viridiplantae > Streptophyta > Magnoliopsida > Asparagales > Amaryllidaceae > Allium > Allium sativum. The sequence continues at coordinate 478,865,861 of CM060925.1, forward strand.
CCATCCCTAGGGATACCCACCATGAAGAATTGCAAGGAAGCACAAATGTTGGTTGGCTCACTGGAAGGAATTTCTGATCGATGTGCATGCTGTCTTTAGGTTTGTTGTGTTGTTCACCCTCTTTTATGTACATATTTCTGTACTTTATTTATTATGCTGCTTGAACTCATGGGATTGTACCTTAATCCTAAACTACTTATTTTGGCTACCGATCAAGCTTGTAGATCGGATATGTTTATTACTTATGTTATTTAATCGGATGTGCAGTGCCACGCTGCACATCCGTTTCCTTAAAAAAAACTCCCTAATCCATGTGATTATCCATGCGTAAACACTTTTTCCCTAAGTTTGTTTCACGAACCCGACTTCCAAAATTTTCGCCAACCATCGTGCCTCCATGGAGCCACCATACGTCGCCACAACTCCATTGCAATGTCACCCCTACCGAGAGCCACCAACACCTGAAACACTACCCTTGAAAATTCCCCACTGCCTTGAAAGGCAAGTTGAAAAAATTTCCATCATTTTTGCTTTTCTCCGTCTATGCTCCACTTCAAACGACCGAACCACTGTCGATCGAAGTCATACCCTATGGTGTACCATTCCCTTTTAGACTCCATAACTAAAACACAAATAGGACTTGTGATCTTGAAAAGAACGAAACCGCACCAGTCATAGTTATTGAGGATTTCCGACTACATGTGAGCTCCGTAGGTAGAGCACCGACCATGGATGAACTCGATTCATCAGCGCGAACAACTTTCTAACTGGAAGTTTTTCCTAATTTTGCTTGCATTAACCAATTAAATTCCGGGTATAGATTTGGTTTAAAATTAAATAGAGGCCACCAATTAAATTTGGAGTTTTTTGGAAGTTGTGAAATATTAAGATGTATTTATAGCATCTTGGAAAACTATACTCATCGAATTCAAATTATTCCAAACTCGAAATCAGAAGTGCTTGTTACGAATACAAGGAAACTATTTTCAAGGGCTAATTTGATCGTATTGAATTGATATTTTTAAAATCAAATTGTATATTATTATAATTTCAAATAATTTATGGATATATGTTTTTATCGCTCATGATCACACAATAACTCTAACTGATATGAAACTAAAAATCTCACAAAAATTTATGGTTCCATATCCGAGGAAACTAGCTTCTTCGAATTCAGATATCGATTGTAAAACAGGTTATTTTCATGTGTTAATGAAATTCGATTGATAATAACTCAATTTCAAAACACTCAAACTCACTAACAATAAATTATGATTGTCATTTATATTCAAATAGAATTTTACGTAGCTCTAAAATAAACTTAACTAGATTTTAAATTTAAGATTTTCAAATTTAGTTTAATTCGACATTCAAAACTCATTTTAAATTTAATTTAAGTTATTAAAATTTAAAATTAATCGTTTTAATATTTAAATAAATTAAATATTATTGTATTAAAAATCTAGATCGTTACATTCTTCCCCTTCAAAAGGGTTTCATTTTCAAAATCACAAGTTAAGAAGTATGTCAAAAACTAGTTAATTTTACTTCAAAAATATTTCTTACAAAATTCCATTAAAATTTTCCAGTAGTTGAAATTGTGAAAATTTTTAGCAGTCCTCCCCTGTGCCGCTCGATCGAAAAACCACAAATGACACAGAGGGCCCCAATCAATCAAATGAAAATCAAAAGCCAAGCAAATAAAACTAAAAGCAACCAGCAACTTTTGCTTCTATAAACCGATATATACTTACATAACCAAAAAGACAGTTAAGCAAGTAAACAGATAATACAATAACAACTAACATATGCACAAACAATATATCAATCTATGCAATAACAAATATGATGCAATAGGCGATAATGATGAATCAACAAACAATACAAACGTAACATAATGTTACATGCACCATAAACAACCAACACATATCAATACAATATAGTTTCATAGACGCTAACAGCCCTTACTCATGGTTCATTTAGGTTATAAACCTCATCATCGCACAACGACAACAAACAACCCATTAAGTGTTACTATTTGCTCAGCAGCCTTAGGTTATTACTCAGTTGATCATTCATACTACCTCGAACAACTCAAAGATTCAAATCATGCATCCATTACAAGTTAACATAACATGGATTTCTTTTTTCAAAGTCCATAAAATATATTTACTTATGATGCTTCATATTTCAAATTCTAAAGCCTTCCGTTTTATTAAACTAATAGTTTTAGTTAATAAAGTACAAACCGTGATTTTTCTAAAAATTTGATTTTGATGTAATTCAAAATCTACAAGGTGAAATCTTGATTTTTTTTTTATTAGAAAACTATAATCCAATAGACCCGGAAGATTCTTGTTTCAAAAAATTCCAACATATATTGGATTCTAACACTCATTTATACCTCAAATTAAAAAAATACAAACTACCATTATGCGACGAGCTCAATTTAATTTAACTAAATTTATATAGATAATTTTGCGATAGTTTTTATAAAACCATAGCATACAAGAATAAAATCAAAATAATGTTAATTTGCGTAGGTTTTTAACTAAAACCAATCGAAATTTTTGCGTAGGTTTTTATAAAACCATAACATACCAGAAAAATTCAATACCAAAATAATGTTCATTTGTGGTGGTTTGTAATTAAAACTAATCGCAAAACAAGCTATTTTGCCGATGGTTTTAAATCTATCGCAACAGATTTTCTCTATTTGCGACGTCTGCATTTGCTACGATTGTTAAACCGTCGCAAATCATTGTAAACAACCGTCGCAAGTGACTTGTTTTGTACTAGTGTCGTATGAACGAATGCCTGAAATTACACTTCTAATGCGCACATATGGGTCTCCATAAATTTACATTTGTTTGATGATGTAAGAGGTAACTCACCTGCACTATATAATCCTTTTTTGAGGCATAAGAGCTCAGAGGTTATACATTAGTGGAAATCAGTTACGTGTAATGAACTTGAAAACGTGGTATTCAATGTGAATTATGTGCTTGGTATAACATAATCGATGATTTTAGGCTTCATCACCTAGTAATGATAGAAATAGGCGACATAGTGAGACTACGTCGAAAGCACCAATAATATATGATCATCGTCTTTCTGGATTACTCTTCATATGTCGAGTATGCGGTGTGTGCTATGGGATAACCCGGATAATTCCTGGGATGATGTCATATTCAGTCAGTGCACCACTTTCGAATCTGTGTAGCTAAGTCAGTCTTGCTAGAAAAGTGAAGTGCAGTTTGTCCTTGTTACGTCCCTATAGAGGTGTAGTGTGTGCACAAGATAATAATATCAAAAATAATATCCATTATTTTAATGTTAAAATGAGAACCTGGTTATGCAGTATATGGTAATTTTTCATGTGAAATACATAAACTGTTAATTAAATTTTTTATTGATGTGTGTAATTTATATTCTATAGATTGCACAAACAATATGTATATGTGTGTATTTGAGAATTTTTTTAATTTATTTTTGTTAATATAGATATATATGTTGAAATTGATGTTTGTTAGTAGAATATTTAATGAATTAGCAAATATTATTCAATATAATTTGTTTAAATAAGTTGAACGTAAAATTATGAATTTAGTTTAACTATATAATATAGCCGGAAGAATTGAAAAGAAATTTATAAAAAAAAAGCATAAATCTATAATGGAGTTAATGATTATTAAAAAGGACATTATCATATAATATATATGGTAAATTCTCGATACAAAATGAATCATGATTAAATTACACATTAACTTTGCCATTATTATTGATATACATAGTTCATGTTATGTAATATATACATCTTTATAATTGCATGAATAACTACCATTTTTTAATATGAATGTATAGTAAAATTGGCAAATATTTCTAACAGCTATTAGAAAAATGGACTAAATACACTATAAGATTATTCAAATAATTAGAACTTAAGATGTCATGAGTAGTTTAAAAATGTCGATTGGAATATAAAATATCATGAAATAATTGAGGAGGTTCAACAAATAATTAATGTTGACATGACTTTTAGCAAGGCCATCACAACTCGTATTACTATCAGGCGGAGTACTCAGGATATGTCTAACACCCCACATTTTTAACTTAAGATAATAAAATAATAATAACTTAATCAAATATTCAGAATTAAGTAAAGCGGACTGTGCCATTGCGTCCGTCTCGAAATTCTGGTCAAATAGACATCTGGTTTGCGTAAATCGGACAGCGTATGAAGAAGTTATTAAGCTTTGAAGTTTGTATTAGGCCTGGCAATTTGACACGTGACACGCTAACACGAAACGAAACGACACGAAATAAACGGTTATGGGTTTTGATTTTTGGTATACGAAATACGAAAGTACACGAACACGCAATTACACGATAAATTTCGTGTCGGATATGGGTTTTCACTTTCAATACACGAAAGTACACAAAATATTTTATGTATAATTTTTATTTTTTATATATCATATAATATATTAATTTCGTGTACTTTTCGTGTACACAAAAGTACACGAATAGGAAGTACACAAAAGTACACGAATAGGAAGTACACGAAAGTACACGAAATTAATTTCGTGTACTTTTCGTGTCGTTTCGTGTTTACACGAATTATTTCGTTTCGTGTTCGGATCGGGTAAACAGGTACACGGAATGATTTCGGGTCGTTTTCGGTTTTAGCTCTGAGTACACGAAAACACGAAAGTACACGAAACGACACGATTGCCAGGTCTAGTTTGTATACACGTAGGAAGAATATATATATATTAGGTTCAGAAATTCAAAAATAGTCTAAAAATTCAAAAAATCGGTTCAAAATTCGAAATTTGGGAAGGTGACAGATTTCCCACCCAGGGGTGTCTACCCCCTAAAGGGGGTGTCGACCCTTGCGACAGATTTTGGCAGATTAGGTTTTTTTTTTAGTTTTGGACGTTCCTGATGGTTTTTAATCAAATCTGAGGGTCCTGGTTCCTCCAATACACCTATAAATAAGACCTTAGACTTAAACCTCATAACCCTGAGGCTACGCTAAAGCTCTGCCATTGCTCTCTCTCTTCTCAAATATATTCAGAAAATTTAGATTATTAATAAGAAGATTTTAAATTCAAGATCTGGAGGAGAGAATTAATGTTAATAAAAGATTGTTCAGAATCATGAAAAGCAAGGTAAAATTCTAGATCCAATCTATTCAAATTCTTTCTCTTTCTTTCCCTTCTCTTTTAATGAACATAATCAATCCACAATTATTAAGTTTTAAATTAAATTAAAGAGAAAAAACCATGGATGCTAAAACTGGATCATATCCAGAATTGGGAAAGCATACGAGGTGAGTGGGTTTAAGCTATAGCCTTCAGATAAAAATGTTATCGTTTAGCATTCCCCTTTTTATTAATTGTGAAATTGCTAGATTAATCATAAATTATTGTTATAACAAGTTGAGATGTTAATATGAATAGTTCATACGTTGAATCAGTTAAAGTGTTGGAATGATTACATGTTCAACAAACTTGTTAGAATATGGGCAATGACTACTGTTGTTATAATTATATGATTCACTTGTGGCATATTATTGAATAAATGACATGTTTAACTTGTTGGATTTGAATAGTTACCCAATTGAATGTTTACATGTCAAAATATAATTAAACGCATGTTAAAAAGGACATGCGACAAAATATAGGTTTAATTTGGCGACATGTAAATTATATTACAGTTAACATATGAAAAGGAGAATATGCCTAAGATTTACATGAATAGGAATAATTGTTAAAAAGAACAAACATGCCTAGATTCATAGTAATTTGATACTGTAACGCTCTTAGGCACGAGGTTAGATTGCACTTGTGATAGAAGTCCGCCCGGAACTGCCCGGCATATCCAGCATTCACAAGTGGTAAATCTAATGTGAGGGGTCTAAGTGCATAATTAAAACATGCAATGGTACTAAGACACAAGGTTAAGTCAACTTGTGGTAGAAGTCTGGCCGGACCCACCCGGCAAATCCAGCGTCCACAAGTGTAGGCTTAATGAGAGAGGTCTAGTGCATATATATATATATATATATATATAACACAAAGATATGAATAAACGACAATGATGGTAATTAAATGTCTAACTCAGAAAATTAGATAGGAAGGGATGTAATGGACTGAGTTAGTGGGATGCGAAGGAAAAGTAATGTATTTCCCTAAATGACCTATTTCTAAGAACGTGGTTGCAAGTAAGCCACAGTGATTAAAGTAAGAAAAAGGAAAGAAATTACTTGCCAATACGGATTTAGATAGGAATACATTATGAAAATAAATCATTGATTCCTTTTATACATCAAACTGATAGGTGCATGAAGTATTTTCCTTAATTAAAATAAGGAACATATAATACTGGAATACAACACTAGAAGAAAATGGTTCAAATAAGGAATGAAAATCACCTATTATAAATAAGTAACAATAATGAAAATGTCGTATAATAGGTAGACTTGTCCTAGGGACAAGTGAAGATTATAACTTATGTTATAATAGACTAGTAAAGAAATGGGATAACTGGCGAAATGAGATAAGGGACACTTAATTGTAAATTAAGTAGTCAGTAAATGGAGAAAATCGGAAACCAATTGAGGAAAGGTGGAAAATATATGAAATATAAGAAGTTATACTTAATTATAAATCTGTAAACTTGGGAGTCTGAACCTGCTGATAAGAGTAATATGTTTAGACTTGTCCTAGAGACAAGAGGAAATTATAACACAGGTTATAATAAATGGGTAGAGAAACTTATTAATGGACCTTAGTTAAGAGAACTAAATTAATAAGTAAACAATGATAAGTTGTAGTGACGGTGTAAAATGGAATTATGAATAAATAAGAAAGAATAAGGAAAACTTATGAAATAAGTTATATTTAATCATAAATAATGACTGACATGTTAAACGAGAAAACATGTGAATTAAGATATACTTAATTACATATTTGTAACGATGAAATCAAACAAGAAAATAAAAGGGAATGTGGATTACAAACCTTGGACCACAACCTAGAGACAACAAATTGTGGGCTTATTAATAAGCATAAATGGGTTAAGTTATATTACTAAAATTAACAAGCAAGAGGAACTTGGTAACTTGATTAAGAATTCAATATGAATAAGAATAACCAAGTTAAATGGAAACCTGATAAGGTGAGGCAAGTGCATAAAAGAATGTTTAGACATAGGGTCTAACAACATATTAAAGTGAGATGCTTGGACCAGTCCGCACAGTTGAGGGTGAATAACCCAACGGGGTAGATCATCGGGGTGTTATAAGGCACGATGGGAGCGCACATTCATCTGATTTTTCCGTTCACTCCGAAGGACTTGAAGGGGAAGCACGCTGCTTCCTGAGATACGTAAGGTGCTCCTAGTAGTCCTCTGTGCGGTGATAGATGTTTAGGCTGTGCTCGCAGGGGTGGGCTCTGCGCGTAACTGCTAGGTGGGTGGGCCTTCACTGCAAAAGTAGCTTTGCAGTCAGAATGCTGTGACGTGGTGACGTCAGGATGATTCGGCGGTTGCCTCAATGGGGAGGCGGAGGGTCACGACCAACAAAGATAGTGGATCGTCGGATACCCGTCATCGACAACCAGTGAGATGCGAAAAGACTAGAGCTAAACACAAGACGCAATCCACGTTTTACTATCAAGGCATGGTGGTTGAGGGGAGATGCCAAATGGATGTTTAGATTGTTTGTTATTAAGGGCATGTCGCTTAGCTCTAGTGGTCTTTACTAGTTGAGGGAGGGGCCGAGGTGGGGCTATAGCCACCCTGGAAAACAGACCCTAGGAATATCTGTATTTTTAATAAAGGCGGGCCTGTACAGATACGGAAAAGCTCCCGACCGAGTTCCGTGTTTCTTGTATCACCCTTCCAGGGGACTCGGTGCACATTAGAGGACGTGCGGTTATGGCATCGAGCTATAATTGACCATACGTATGTGGGACAGTCTAGATACATGCATGTCGGCTATGAATGGTGTATCGTAGACTTAAGGGCATTACTCTAGTATGGAATCTGATTCGATCGAAGGTGGCAGTCCGTACGCTTACGTAGCATAGTAATGATAGATATATGCGAACATAATAGTGTTATACAGAGATCTGTACGTCATTACAGCATAGGATGAGGCACTGTGTATATTTCGATGGTGTTACGATGGAGACCGTGCGAGTGGGGTACCATAGGGTGTACCTTAATATTGGAGGTAGCTACACATATACTGTATTAGGTTAATCCACTCGGAAATAAATGGGTGCGACGTATGTGTAAGCCTTGAGTGCTGTTAACCCAAGAAACCTAATAAATAAGAAAATATGATTGAACAGTATATGTAGTGTTATCCAAAATATATAATTTAAATCCAGTCACCAGAACTTGTGTTCTGACCCCCCCCCCCCCTCCTCATAACATACTCGCATGTTAGATTTGTGGCAGAGACAGGATAGCTTTGGATACTGGTTAACAGTATTATTAATACGGTGAGGCTATACTTTGTGTATATTATATTTTATCCATTCCATTGTGATATGTTATCTAAGCTCTGACATATTTTATGTCTCTGTCTTTTCTGCAAGATACCATAACACAACAACTTGAGTTTCGATAGATTGGAATTTTAAAAAAAAAATCGGTCTGTGGAAATTCGGGTTGTTACATCTGGTATCAGAGCTTAGGTTTAGGATATCTGTATAAATAATGAGTGAACATATATGTATTTTTAAAAATATAAATATATTATATATATACCTAGATCCATAAGGGGAACCCACTAAATATAAAGAGTATAATATGGTAAGAAATGGGAAATTTGTTTTGTACACTAAAGGAATGAATATGGAAATCTGAGACCCTTAGGTAATTTGGGTGGAGAGTGTACAATGTACTTTGTGTAGAAGGAAAGTGAATCACATATGATTAGTATTTTGGGTTAGTGGGCTTGAAAACCTTATAAATTGGAAATGGTTGAAAAGAGAAAAATGGATTAGGAATATATATAGTTGAGAAAATTGACTTTGTGGGAGTGTCTAGGAAAGCCTAGAAAAATTGGAAACCCGCTTTGAGTCTAACCCTATTGTTAACTTTTAAGAACTTGAAATTGTATAAGTTTTGGGAAAATGGTTTGTGATGTTTTCAAGTTTTAATCTTAAAAGTTAGAGCTTTAAATATGCAAAGAAGTACATATTGGGTCTTGAAGTAAAATGGGGTATATTTTATAAATAGTGATTTCATTCGAAAACTTTGTCTAAAGTAAAATTCTCTCAGTAAAAAGGTGCATATTATAGAGCATGTATAGCTCGCTAGTTTTCTTGTTGTATTTCATACAAGTGTTTTTAATAAAGAAAGATTTGAAATATTTATTCTTATGACAATCCTTTTAGGATAAATTATTTTGACAAGATAATTTTGTTGAGTTGACAAATAAGTGTAGAAATTAAGAATTGAATGGATGTTTGCACCTTGTGGTAAGAGAATGAGCTGACCTTATAGGTAAGAACAAGTTATAAACCCGATTGAGAAATAGTTGTCCTTATCTACTCCAGTTTTTATGATTTGAAAAAAAATGATGATTTACATTTTTTTTAAGATGACATATTTTATGGTTTGGCAAAAGAAAGTTTTCATAAGGAAAATAAGGCTTTGACATTTTTAAATTTTTGGAAGAAAGTTTAAATGAAAAGGCCAAACCGTGTTTTAAAAGTATGGAATAGGTAAGGATTAGTGCCCAGGGAAGACGGGAAAAGTTTTAAGGCTATAAAGTAAATAGCGATAATTATCTTGGAATAATGGTAAGTTCCCATAGAATGCGTAAGCATTGAAAAGCCTAGAGTGTTGCTTGAAATAATTGTTGGTACACAACTAGGACTAGTGGTGACTACTAGATAGTAAAAAGGGCAAGTAAGTGTTTAGATCATGTTGCTAATTTACATGTTAGGGGTAAAACTCGTTACTACATTCCTGTTGGGATCATTCCGTTATTTTGTTCTTGTTGGGTTGTAAGGGTAACACCTAAACTCGTCGTAGATCCCATAGTTTGGACTTTTCTATCTGAGGGGGACATAGTCTCGAGATTCTTGGCCCTTAGAAGTAGATGTGTAGGGTGTATGATCTCCTGTTTTAGTTGAAAGACTATAAGGCTTATTTAAATTTAAACTAAGATCATGATTAAATAAGCTAAGGAAAGAGAAATGTTACAACTAAAAAGGGAACAAAAAATTCAGTAAAGCAACAAACAGGATAAATTATAAGAAAAATGGGTAAACATAAATATTTCCAAGATAAGATGAAAAAGAAAATCAGTAACAAAGAAAATTTTTCTTATGTGGGTTGTGCTTGGATAAGAAAATAAGGAATCTTTATAAATAGTTACATAAAATCCAAGTACGGTTGGAAAAAGGTATATAAAAGAAAACCGGAAGATGTCAAATTTATCGTTTCCACCTTTTTGTAATGTAAGAAATCGAATTTAGAAAAATAGATTTTTCTAAAATTCGAAAAATAAAGTTGGTTGGTAGGATTATGGATGCACCAATTGGATGAACTATGCTCCTACTCAGTAAGAGTGTGGGAAAATTTGGAAGAAAAAGCATTTTGATTTTCAAAATATTGCATTTATTTAGAACTGCCAGTATATTTAGGATGTGAACATCATATTTTAAAAGGATTTTTTTGAAAAAATTGCATACACATAGGAGGTACTGCTTAGGCATACATGCATTATTATGTTGTATTTCACTTTGCACAACTGCACAATGTTTGCAAAAATTGGATGCACACATAATGGTTGTATATTATGCGACGGGTTAATCGGTTTTACCCTCATCAAATTTTGGGAACGAAATTTCCTAAGGGTGGGAGAATGTAACACCCCGCATTTTTAACTTAAGATAATAAAATAAGGATAACTTAATTAAATATTCAGAATTAAGTAAACGGACTGCGCCATTGCGTCCGTCTCGAAATTCTAGTCAAAATAGACACCTGGTTTCGTAAATCAGATATTGTATGAAGAAGTTATTAAGGTTTGAAGTTTGTACACACGTAGAAAGAATATATATATATATTAGGTTCAGAAATTCAAAAATAGGTTCAAAAATTCAAAAAATTGGTTCAAAATTCGAAATTTGGGATGGCGGTAGATTTCCCGCCCTGGGGTGTCTACCCCCTAAAAAGGGTGTCGACCCCCTCAAGGGGGGTCTGACCCCCCTGCGGAAGATTTTGGCAGATTAGGTTTTTTTGAGATTTGGACATTCCTGATGGTTTTTAATAAAATCTGAGGGTCCTGATTTCTCCAATACACCTATAAATAAGACCTTAGACCTAACCCTAAACCTCATAATCCTGAGGCTACGTTGAAGCTCTGCCATTGTTGTCTCTCTCCTCAAATATATTCAGAAATTTAAATTATTAGTAAGAAGATTTTAAATTCAAGATCTGAAGGGGAGACTTAACGTTAGTAAAAGATTGTTCAGAATCATGAAAAGCAAGGTAAAATTCTAGATCCAATCTATTCAAATTCTTCCTTTTTCTTTCCCTTCTCTTTTAATGAAAATAATCAATCCATAGTTATTAGCTTTTAAATCAAATTAAAAGGAAAAAACCATGGATGCTAAAACTGGATCAAATCCAGAATTGAGAAAGCATACAAGGTGAGTGGGTTTAAACTATAGCCTTTAGATAATAATATGTTATCATTTAGCATTCCCCTTTTTATTAATTGTGAAATTGCCAAATTAATTATAAATTATTTTTATAACAAGTTGAGATGTTAATATGAATAATTCATACATTGAATCAGTTAAAGTGTTGGAATGATTACATGTTGAAAAAATTTGATAAAATATGGGCAATGACTACTGTTGTTATAATTATATGATTCACTTGTGGCATATTATTGAGTAAACGACATGTTTAACTTATTGGATTTGAATAGTTACCCGATTGAATGTTTACATGTCAAAATATAATTAAACGCATGTTAAAAAGGACATGCGACAAAATATAGGCATAATTTGGCGACATGTAAATTAGATTACACTTAACATATGAAAAGGGAATATGCCTAAAATTTACATGAATAGGAATAATTGTTAAAAAGAACAAATATGCCTAGATTCATAGTAATTTGATACTGTAACGCTCTTAGGCACGAGGTTAGATTGCACTTATAATAGAAGTCTGCCCGTAACTGCCCGACATATCCAACATTCACAAGTGGTAAATCTAATGTGAGGGTCTACGTGCATAATTAAAACATGCAATGGTACTAAGACACAAGGTTAAGTCAACTTGTGGTAAAAGTCGGCCCGGACTCGCCCAGCAAATCCAGCGTCCACAAGTGTGGGCTTAATGTGAGAGGTCTAGAGTATATATATATATATATACGTATGTATGTATGTATGTATATGTATATACGTATGTATATGTATATAACAAGTATGAATAAATGACAATGATGGTAATTCAATGTCTAACAAAGAAAATAAGAAAGGAAGGGATGTAATGGACTGAGTTAGTGAGATGCGAAGGAAAAGTGATGTATTTTGTAACACCCCGTATTTTCTGTGAACGTATAAGTAACAAATTAAAGTATACGTAATTTTAGGAGAAGAATTAAGGGAAATGGGTTGCGCCATTGCTTTCGTCTCGAAATTCTGCTTGAGATGGAGTCCGAGTTTGCGTAAAACGGATACCGTATGAAGAAGATATGAACGAACGAAGTTAGGCTGAAAAACCGGAAACAAGCCAGAATACACTGGCGCACTTGTGAAGTGCGCCAGTACAAAAATACAGTGGCGCACCTGCCAAGTGCGCCCATACCGATCCAGCATTGAATTCTTGAGTGTTTTGTGATGACATGTCTTCTTCTGAGTGGCTGGATGACCTGTCTTCGAGCTGGGAGGTTCTGATGACTTCTGGATTGATCTGAAGGCTCTAAATCAGCCTATTCTCCTATAAAAACACCCCCCAAACCTCACTTTCTCTTCACACAATTTCATTCCGCCTATACTCTGCCTGTATTCTAATTAAAATAAAATAATGGTGTTGCTACTCTGCTGAAATCTAAGCTAGAACTAGTGCGTCTTCTTCCAATCTGAATAGAATTAAAAGAGAACAACTATTTTCTAATCTAATCGATAGTCTACGCCAAAGGAGGGCTATTCAGTGTCAGAATACAGATTCCAGAATACAAGAATCGTTCCCTTTTTGTGAGTACAGTTATTTTCAGATATGAATTTTAATTATGATCTTGACATGGCTATAAATCTGAATCTGAGGTTATGCATATTCTTATCTGTCAGATCTGTTTTTCTGTGACTATTCTCTTTCTTTTTTTCTGTTCTATAGCCATGCTACTACGAGCCTGCGCCAAATCTCATAAGAGATTAACGCACGAACGCTAAATTTTGGAGTAAATAATGAATAATGCATAATTGGACATGACTGATCTATGACTGATTTGAGAAAAGGACATATGTTGTAAATTATATCTAGATCTGTGCATACTCTGTGATTTGGAAGAAGAGGAATCATTGAATGATAACATATGACTTGAAACTTGGGGACATAATGCATATAAAAATTAAGATCTGATTTTGAGAGGATATAATTTAAAGATCTAGATTTTTGGGTATATTTTATATAACGATTCATGACTTGAAAAAGGAATATGAAAATTAGGCGTAAGGACCTATATTAAAATAGGATAACTATTAATGTGAATGCGCCTAAATATGGATTTTTGGATATTGGCATTAAAGGCTATAATTTGGCATAATTTATATCATGATTTGGGGCTTTTAGAGAGTGTTCTGTACTATGCAAAGTTTAACGAAAATTTGGGGGCATATATTGTATTATGAATTATGACCATGATTCGAGCATGTAAGTTTAGGCTTAATTTATGATTAGGCAAGATATGTAAATAGAATTTTTAAGAAATGTTAAATCTGCTAATCTGCTGAATTGCCTAATCTGCTAAATCTGTTGAACTGCCTATTCTGCTAATCTGCTAAATTTCCTAATCTGCTAAATCTGTTGAATTGCTTAATCTGTTGAAAGCTAAATAATTGTAATTTGGAAGCTCGATCTAAAATTGAGCAAAACATGTTAATAGAACTTTGGATAATCTGGTGTAACTTGTAAAGAAGTTAAATCTACTAAATGGACATAATTAGTCTGATATTTTCTGTAATGGAATAAAGTAGCTATGACGCGAGGTTAGACTCCGTTTACGGTAGAAGCCTGCCCGGAACCAACTGGCTTAACCAGCGACCGCAAACTGTCAGTCTAATGTGAGAGGTCGTAGGCATAACTAAAATATGCTTAGACACGAGGTTAGGTCTGGCTTATGGCAGAAGTCTGCCCGGAACCGCCCGGCATATCCAGCGGCCACAAGCTACCGACCTAATGTGAGAGGTCTGTGCATTAGTATTTAATTAATGCAAATCTGAGATAAATATGGTGTTTAAAATGTGTTGGGTGGATAGAGTTAAACCAACTGGATTGATGAATTTAACAAACCCGTTTCGTGAATCTGTAGGCCCAATATAAAGTTAGACAATCTGTAAGTCTGTTAAAACTGTACATCTGATCCGTTAGTCTGAAAACTTGTTAACTTGATTGTCTGATCTGTGAACTAGTAAATCTGAACTCTGTATGTCTGAAACTTGTAAACAAGTTAATCTGAAATCTGTTAGTCTGGGGACACAAGGTTAGGAGGGGAAATACTCGTGTCATCAGTTGTTTGGGACCCATATTAGTCAGTAACCCTTTCTGGTATCATAAACTTTGACCCCACGCTATGTAGGGGTCCAGGCCCGCTTACTGAACTAATTATAAGCGGTTCATTCTGATAATGGCAAGGGGTGTTGATAGTGCGTTCCAACCGGGTCATGTGCGTGCATGGATCCAGTCTGCCCTGAGGATGTAAGTGACTGTGACATCTGTAAATAGGTATGTGCCAATAGGTTTCCACTTTAGGGAGTGATACACCCTACTGTGGGGCCGACACAGGGTGTTTATGTATTAGGGAGCCGATCGCTTGGGGTAGGACTTAGGGTACACTTAGTTCTGTCTGTTTCTGTTGGTACCGTCTGTTTCTGTTAGGTGGTAACACCTGTCTGTTTCTGCGTGGTACCGTCTGTTGGGGTGGTAAAGTCTCATTACTAGTGTACACCTAATTCTAACATTCTGTTTCCGTAGGGATTATTCTGTTTCTATCTCTGATTCCATTTCTGATTCTCTTTCCGTACCTTCTGTTTGTTGGGGTGGTAAAGGCCCATTAGTTGGGTGGTAAAGGCCCATTAGTTGGGTGGTAAAGGCCCATTATTAGTATTCTGTTTCCGTACTTTCTGTCTGTTCGGGTGGTAAAGGCCCATTATTAGTATTCTGCTTCTGTACCTTCTGTCTGTTGGGGTGGTGAAGGCCCATTACTAGCATTCTGTTTTTGTATAGATTATTCTATTTCGATTCTATTTCAGTTTAGACATTAGGGTAACACCTAACCCTGCTATACTAGTATTAGTGCAGAGAAGTAAGATGTAAGTAAGGAACATAACTTAGTTTACATCGTTCTGTTTCTTCTGTTAACTTAAAGTATGTATGTTATTCCTGTTGATGTAATCTCTCATCCAGCTTTATTTACATGTCATGATAATATTATCTGTTTATATGTTGGAAGTCACTGGACTCGCCAGACTTTATGTCTGACCTCGTTTGTTTTCGCCCCTTTTCTTTCCGTTCCCCCCACCCCCCTCCCCAGGTGCTCACGGTGGAAACATAGGAGCTTGATTCTGATTCTCTCTGCTTGAAGTGCTTGGAGTATTGCTTGGCTTTGAATCTATCTTTTCATGGCAGTTTATGTTGGGGATTATAGCTTTGAAACTTTACATTCTGAAGGATTTTGTATAAGACTGATAATTGTGTACTTGAGTTTTGGTATTGTGATTTAGAAAGATGTAACCAAACTTATTTCTGCTTCTGCTGTAATAAAGTTATAATTTTTCAAGTATTACTTATCTGTCTTGTAATATTCTGTTCTGTCTACTAAACGCTCCATCAAAGTTAAGGCATTCCCTTTGTGAGTTACCTTCACGGAGGTAGGGTGTTACACTTGGTATCAGAGCTGAAGGTTACTAGATTTGATAAAAAGTTTTTGAAAACTATTTTCAAAAAGGTTTTAAAAAGGAAGTATTTTCAAAAGTAAAGTTTATTTTGAAAAACATAATCCCCAAAAGCCATATATCTATCCTTTCTCCATTTTGAATCCCTTTTCTTTTTCGTTTCAGTAAGTCTGGGGATCTTAACCTTCCAGAGGGCATACCGGTACCTAGTTGATTTAGAAGGTATCTAGAAGCTAGGGCTAATGATGCGGGCCCAGCAGACGTCCCTTCTCCCCCAGCTGCAGCAGTTCCTCCTCCTCCTCCTCCACGCATGAATACTTTCCCGAAGATATGTAGAGACTTTCGAGCCATGGGTGGGAAGAACTTTAATGGAACTGAATCATTCCTGGAGGCAAGGAACTGGCTCAAAGAAACTGAGGATTTTTTCGTTATCTTCGAGGTGGACGATAGGCAGATGATACCATTGGCGGTATGGTTGCTTAAGGACGAAGATTCTTTTTGGTGGGAGGTCACAAATGGAGAGCGTCCGGTAGAGACATGGATGGATTTCAGGCATAGGTTCGAGATGAAATTTCTCTCACGAGCGGAAGAGAGTCTATACGTAGAGAGGTTCTTGGCGTTGAAGCGGATGGATTTATCAATGATATAGTACGTCAACAAGTTTAATCAGTTGGCGAGATTCGGCTTAGATTTGGTAAATACACCGCATAGAAAGGCACTGAGGTTTGCTAAAGGTTTGAATGAGCCACTACACGGATTGGCGATATCCCACATTCCTATGGGGGCAACCTTCGAGAAATTGGTGGACATGGCGTTAATGCATGAAGAGGAAGCCGAAAGTAAAAAGAAAGAGGAAAAGCTCGAAGGACCACAGAACAAGAAGGCGGGGCCCAAAAAGGAAACACAAAAGAAGGATGAAAGTCTGAAGATAAGAAGGAAAAAAAGTGCTTTACTTGTGGAAGCTCGACTCATCTGAACAAGGATTGCAGAAAGAGGAAGGGCACTTGCTTCAACTGTGGTGAGATGGGACACTTCACTAGGGACTGCCCGAAGAAACGTAGGCAAGGGCAGAGGACAGGTCCAACTTCTGGAGGGCAAGCGAATACCCTCGAGGCTGGTGGATAGGATAGAAATAGGAAAAAAATTCTGTTGATGGTTTAATTTCCTTATCTGATTGTTGAGTTAAAACTCTTTCTGATTCTAGCATTTTGATTCTGTAATTGATACTCTGCACTTTAATACTAGTCTTGTTTCTGATCCCG
This sequence comes from Allium sativum, assembly GCA_030737875.1. Lineage (NCBI taxonomy): Eukaryota > Viridiplantae > Streptophyta > Magnoliopsida > Asparagales > Amaryllidaceae > Allium > Allium sativum. Next base: position 478,883,283 of record CM060925.1, read on the forward strand.
CTGTAGACTCAAACCCATAAGGGTTATGACTCATTTGTTTGTGATAAGTTGGGGTTTGAGGGTATATGTGTTGGGCGTTAAGTTGACAATGATGCATACATTCTGGTTTTTTTTTATCATGCTTGGTTTCCTAAGAATCATTTGATAATCTGATCTGTGCCAGTAGTCTGTAAGTATCTGAATATTTCTGATAAGGTTAGGGGTTTTTACTCGACGTGTGAAGTAGATTGCACTGTTTAATGGGAGTAATTCACTGGGTGTCAATCTGATGTTGATTTCGGTCTTCGAGGTCAATACTTAGGGAATTATTTTCTTAACCGATGTCTAATAGGAACAGAGCTCTTGTTTTAATCGTACTTGCTTCTATCACTCAGCTTTATCCTATCAATCGAGTCTTCGACCTTTAGGTAGAAACTAATGGGTGTAAACATGTGTTTGAGACATGTTATGTTTGATGGTTGCAAGTGGATGCAAGTGGTTGCTAGTGGTTGCTCGTGGATGCATATACACACACTAGGCACTAAATCGGCTCAAAAACACTATCATACTGCATATGAATGTGTGCGCATTTTTCAATTTTTGTGGATGCAAAATGATTGACTCATCACATGGATGTTGCATTTGGATGAATGGTTATGCACACATATAGAAATGATGTGTATCAAATAGGATTTGTTGCAAATATAATTGGACTCATGGCACCAACATGGTTCGCATTGAGGAGGTCAACTGAATCAGTAGACCGCCTGATCTTTGCATTAGATAAGAGACATATACACACACTTTTGCATATGTTCATACAACATTAGAAGTTTTCTAAGGAAAATGGATGCTTGTGGATGATGGTTGAGTAGATGGATGATTGGATGGTAGGACACATTCTTCTTAACTTGAAGATTTCGGAGACGAAATCCTTTAAGGAGGGGAGAATGTAACACCCCGTATTTTCTGTGAACATATAAGTAACAAATTAAAGTATACTTAATTTTAGGAGAAGAATTAAGGGAAACGGGTTGCGCCATTGCGTTCGTCTCGAAATTTTGCTTGAGATAGAGCCCGAGTTTGCGTAAAACGGATATCGTATGAAGAAGATATGGACGAACGAAGTTAGGCAGAAAAACCGGAAACAAGCCAGAATACACTGGCGCACTTGTGAAGTGCGCCAGTACAAAAATACACTGGCGCACCTGCCAAGTGCACCCATACCGATCTAGCACAGAATTCTGAAATGATCTGTGATGACATGTCTTCTTCTGAGTGGTTGGATGACCTATCTTCGAGCTGGGTGGTTTTGATGACTTCTGGATTGATCTGAAGGCTCTAAATCACCCTATTCTCCTATAAAAACACCCCCCAAACCTCACTTTCTCTCCACACAATTTCATTCTGCCTATACTCTGCCTCTATTCTAATTAAAATAAAATAATGGCATCGCTACTCTGCTGAAATCTAAGCTAGAACTAGTGCATCTTCTTCCAATCTGAATAGAATTAAAAGAGAACAACTATTTTCTAATCTAATCGATAGTCTACGCCAAAGGAGAGCTATTCAGTGTCAGAATACAGATTCCAGAATACAAGAATCGTTCCCTTTTTGTGAGTACAGTTATTTTCAGATATGAACTTTAATTATGATCTTGACATGGCTATAAATCTGAATCTGAGGTTATGCATATTCTTATCTGTCAGATCTGTTTTTCTATGACTATTCTCTTTCTTTTTTCTGTTCTATAGCCAGGCTACTACGAGCCTGCGCCAAATCTCATAAGAGATTAACGTACGAACGCTAAATTTTGGAGTAAATAATGAATAATGCATAATTGGACATGATTGATCTATGACTGATTTGAGAAAAGGACATATGTTGTAAATTAGATCTAGATCTATGCATACTCTGTGATTTGGAAGAAGAGGAATCATTGAATGATAACATATGACTTGAAACTTGGGTACATAATGCATATAAAAATTAAGATCTGATTTTGAGAGGATATAATTTAAAGATCTAGATTTTTGGGTATATTTTATATAACGATTCATGACTTGAAAAGGAATATGAAACTTAGGCGTAAGGACCTATATTAAAATAGGATAACTATTAATGTGAATGCACCTAAATATGGATTTTTGGATATTGGCATTAAAGGCTATAATTTGGCATAATTTATATCATGATTTGGGGCTTTTAGAGAGTGTTCTGTACTGTGCAAAGTTTAACGAAAATTTGGGGGCATATATTGTATTATGAATTATGACCATGATTTGAGCATGTAAGTTTAGGCTTAATTTAGGAATAGGCAAGATATGTAAATAGAATTTTTAAGAAATGTTAAATCTACTAATTTGCTGAATTGCCTAATCTGCTAAATCTGTTGAATTGCCTGTTCTGCTAATCTGCTAAATTTCCTAATCTGCTAAATCTGTTGAATTGCTTAATCTGTTGAAAGCTGAATAATTGTAATTTGGAAGCTCGATCTAAAATTGAGCAAAACATGTTAATAGAACTTTGGATAATCTGCCGTAACTTGTAAAGAAGTTAAATCTGCTAAATGGACATAATTAGTCTGATATTTTCTGTAATGGAATAAAGTAGCTATGACACGTGGTTAAACTCCGTTTACCGTAGAAGCCTACCTGGAACCAACCGGCTTAACCAGCGACCGCAAACTGTCAGTCTAATGTGAGAGGTCGTAGGCATAACTAAAATGTGCTTAGACACGAGGTTAGGTCTGGCTTATGGCAGAAGTCTGCCCGGAACCGCCCGGCATATCCAGCGGCCACAAGCTACCGACCTAATGTGAGAGGTCTGTGCATTAGTATTTAATTAATGAAAATCTGAGATAAATATGATGTTTAAAACGTGTTGGGTGGATTGGGTTAAACCAACTGGACTGATGAATTTAACAAACCCGTTTCGTGAATCTGTAGGCCCAATACAAAGTTAGACAATCTGTAAGTCTGTTAAAACTGTACATCTGATTCGTTAGTCTAAAAACTTGTTAACTTGATTATCTGATCTGTGAACTAGTAAATCTGAACTCTGTATGTCTGAAACTTGTAAACAAGTTAATCTGAAATCTGTTAGTTTGGGGACACAAGGTTAGGAGGGGAAATACTTGTGTCATCTGTTGTTTGGAACCCATATTAGTCAGTAACCCTTTCTGGTATCAAAAACTTTGACCCCACGCTATGTAGGGGTCCGGGCACGCTTACTGAACTAATTATAAGCAGTTCATTCTGATAATGGCGAGGGGTGTTGATGGTGCGTTCCAACCGGGTCATGTGCGTGCATGGATCCGGTCTGCTCTGAGGATGTAAGACATCGTGACAACTGTAAATAGGCCTGTGCCAATAGGTTTCCACTTTAGGGAGTGATACACCCTACTGTGGGGCCGACACAGGGTATTTATGTATTTGGGAGCCGATCGCTTGGGGTAGGACTTAGGGTACACTTAGTTCTGTCTGTTTCTGTTGGTACCGTCTGTTTCTGTTGGGTGGTAACATCTGTCTGTTTCTGCGTGGTACCGTCTGTTGGGGTGGTAAAGTCCCATTACTAGTGTACACCTAATTTTAACATTCTGTTTCCGTAGGGATTATTCTGTTTCCGTCTCAGATTCCGTTTCCGATTATGTTTCTGTACCTTTTGTTTGTTGGGGTAGTAAAGGCCCATTAGTTGGGTGGTAAAGGCCCATTATTAGTATTTTGTTTCCGTACTTTCTGTCTGTTGGGGTGGTAAAGGCCCATTATTAGTATTCTGCTTCTGTACCTTCTGTCTGTTGGGGTGGTGAAGGCCCATTACTAGTATTCTGTTTTTGTATAGATTATTCTATTTCGATTCTGTTTTAGTTTAGACATTAGGGTAACACCTAACCCTGTTATACTAGTATTAGTGTAGAGAAGTAAGATGTAAGTAAGGAACATAACTTGGTTTACATCGTTCTGTTTCTTTTGTTAACTTAAAGTATATCTCTTATTCCTGTTGATGTAATCTCTCATCTAGCTTTATTTACATGTCATGATAATATTATCTGTTTATATGCTGGAAGTCACTGGACTCGCCAGACTTTATGTCTGACCTCGTTTGTTTTCTCCCCTTTTCCTTCCCCCCCCCCCCAAGGTGCTCAGGGTGGAAACATAGGAGCTTGATTCTGATTCTCTCTGCTTGAAGTGCTTGGAGTATTGCTTGGCTTTGACTCTATCTTTTCATGGCAGTTTATGTTGGGGATTATGGCTTTGAAACTTTACATTTTGAAGGATTTTATATAAGACCGATAATTGAGTACTTGAGTTTTGGTATTGTGATTTAGAAAGATGTAACCAAACTTATTTCTGCTTCTGCTGTAATAAAGTTATAAATTTTCAAGTATTACTTATCTGTCTTGTAATATTCTGTTCTGTCCACTAAAACGCTCCATCAAAGTTAAGGCATTCTCTTTGTGAGTGACCTTAATGGAGGTGAGGTGTTACATATTTCCCTAAATGACCTATTTCTGAGAACGTGATTGCAAGTAAGCCACAATGTTTAAAGTAAGAAAAAGGAAAGAAATTACTTGCCACTACAGATTTAGATGGGAATACGTTATGAAAATAAACCACTGATTCCTTCTATTCATCAAACTGATAAGGTGCATGAAGTATTTTCCTTAATTAAAATAAGGAACATATAATACTGGAATACAACAGTAGAAGAAAATGGTTTAAATAGGGAATGATAATCACCTATTATAAATAAGTAACATTAATGAAAATGTTATATAATAGGTAGACTCGTCCTAGGGACAAGCGAAGATTATAGCTTATGTTATAATAAACTATTAATGAAATGGGATAACTGGTGAAATGAGATAAGGGACACTTAATTGTAAATTAAGTAGTAAGTAAATGGAGAAAACCAAAACAAGTTGAGAAAAGGGGGAAAATATATGAAATACAAGAAGTTATACTTAATTATAAATCTGTAAATTTGGGAGTCTGAAACCTGCTGATAAGAGTAATATGTTTAGACTTGTCCTAGGGACAGGAGGAAATTATTACATAGGTTATAATAAATGGGTGGAGAAACTTATTAATGGACCTTCGTTAAGAGAACTAAGTTAATAAGTAAACAACGATAAGTTGTAGTGACGGTGTAAAATGGAATTATGATTAGATAAGAAAGAGTGAGGAAAACTTATAAAGTAAGTTATATTTAATCATAAATAATGACTGACATGTTGAACGAGAAAACATGTGAATTAAGATATACTTAATTACATATTAAGTAGAACATGTTATTGTAACGATGAAATCAAACAAGAAAATAAAAGGGATTGTGGATTACAAACCTTGGACCACAACTTAGAGAATAACATGTTGTAGGCTTTTTAATATACTTAAATGGGTTAAATTATATTACTGAAATTAATAAGCAAGAGGAACTTGTTAACTTGATTAAGAATTCAATATGAATGGGAATAACCAAGTTAAATGGAAACCTGATAAGGTGAGTTAAGCGCGTAAAAGAATGTTTAGACATAAGATTTAACAACATATTAAAGTGAGGCGCTTGGACCAGTCTGCACGGTTGAGGGTGAATAATCCAACGGGGTAGATCATCGGGGTGTTATAAGGCACGAGGGGAGCGCACATTCATCTGATTTTTCCGTTGGCTCTGAAGGACTGGAAGGGGAAGTCTCATGAGATACGTAAGGTGCTCATAGTACTCCTCTGTGCGATGACAGATGTTTAGGCTGTGCTCGCAGAGGTAGGGTCTGCGTGTAACTACTAGGTGGGTGGGCCTTGACTGCAAAAGTAGCTTTGCAGTCAGAATGTTGTGACGTGGTGACGCTAAGGTGATTCGACGGTTGCCTCAACGGGGAGGTGGAGGGTCACAACCAATCAAGATAGTGGATCATCGGATACCTGTCATCAACAACTAGTGAGATGCGAAAAGACTAGAGCTAAACCCAAGACACCATCCCCCTTTTATTATCGAGGCACGGTGGTTGAGGGGAGACGCCAAATGGATGTTTAGATTGTTTGTTATTAGGGGCATGTCGCTTTGCTCTGGTAGTCTTTACTAGTTGAGGGAGGGGCCAAGGTAGGGCCATAACCACCCTGGAAAACAGACCCTAGGAATATCTGTATTTTTAGGCTCTTAAAGGCGGGCCTGCACAGATATGGAAAAGCTCCCGATCAAGTTCCATGTTTCTTGTATCACCTTGCCACGGGACTCAGTGCACATTAGAGGACGTGCGGTTATGGCATCGAGCTACAATTGACGATACATATGTAGGACAGTCTAGATACATGTATGTCGTCTCTGGGTGGTGTATCGTAGACTTGAGGGCATTACTCTAGTTTGGAATCTGATTCGATCGAAGGTGGCAGCCCGTATGCTTAGTAGCATAGTAATGATAGATATATGCGGAATGTAATAATGTTATATAGAGATCCATACATCACTACGGTGTAGGATGAGGGACTGCGTATATTTCGATGGTGTTACGGTGGAGACCATGCGAGTGGGGTACCATGGGGTGTACCTTAATATTGTGGGTAGCTACATATATACTGTATTAGGTTAATCCGTTGGGAAATAAATGGGTGCGACGTGTGTGTAAGCCTTGAGTGTTGTTAACCCAAGAAACCTAATAAATAATAAAATACAATTGAACGATATATGTAGTGTTATCCAAAGTGTATAATTTAAATCTAGTCACCAGAACTTGTGTTCTGACCCCTCCTCATAACATACTCGCAGGTTCGATTTGTGGCAGAGACAGGATAACTTTGGATACTGGTTAAGCATTATTATTAATATTGTAAGGCTATACTTTGAGTATATTATATTTTATCTATTCCGCTGTGAGATGTTTTCTGAGCTCTGACATATTTTATGTCTCTGTCTTTTCTGCAGGATACCAGAGCACAACAAGTTGAGTTTCGATAGATTGGAATTTTGGGGAAAAAATCGGTTTGTCGGAATTCAGGTTGTTTCAATATGAGTATAGTTTCTCATTGAAATAATTCACTTGGTTGAAATGCTAATGTTCTCAGAAATATGGAATCGGCATAATCTACATTCCAGTTCAATCAACTTCTTGGACCGACCAACTTGGATCGGACTGATGCTACTCTACAAAGCTTAGGATCGAACTCCCCTGGTCAGCACGTTCGGGTTAGCATGACCTTGCGACCTCTTTTCCTTAGATTGAAATTTCCGGTTCAACGTGCCCGGGTCGGGTCGACTATGCTAATCCGATCCACTCTGTAACACCCTGTAAAAATAAGCTTATTGGATAAGATAATCAAAAAATAGCAATAAGTTAAATTAAACATTAAAATATCGTCAACTTGAAAAACGAAATTTTGTAAAATTATGAATTTAGCCACGAAAATATCGTAGTTGTATTTTTGGCAAGATTCTGATCCATTTCATATATAATATGTTGAAAAAGGAGTTCGTATGAAGAATTCACCTTTAATTATGTTGTATGTAAATGATATATACACAACGTTTGAAATTTGATTTAAATAAATAAACATATGGAATATAAACATCTAAGTAATGCCTAATTGGAATATTCCATAGAATTCAAATTCATGTGTATATATACGCGTCGAAGGGGACAAGAATGTATAATAAAATGAAGGTAATAATTAATAAATAGAAACATTTTAATAATTAAACCATTTCCACCTTAAAATAAATCCACTAGCCGTTTCAAAGAACAAAGGATCGACCCTTTGGGGTTGACTGCCCTTTATTGGTAGCGGTCGACCATCCTTTATGGGTGGCGGACGACCGCTTGGCTCAGTCTGGGTGTGGTGAGGATGGTTTGGGATAGGTTTTGGAGTGTTTGTTATATAATTAACTACCAAGATTAAATCTGATTAATCCTACGGTTTTTCCAATCTACCTTCCCTAGACCTAATCTTCTCCATCTGATAGCGACCATTCTATCATTGAATTCCAGAAAGATTATATTAGGTTTTCTTCTACATAATTTCTACCCTATAATTTTCTAATCTTTTTTCTTTTAGGATTTAGTGTTGATTTGAATCTGAAATTCTAGATTTATATATAAAAATTCTGATTATTTAATTCTTATATATATATATATAATACAGAATTGAAGTTTGTATCCGTGTTTGTGATTCTTGCAAGATTTTCGGATCCAATAGGGAAAACATCATCAAATCCACGTCATTTCTATATAGTTAAATCACCGTAAGTGGAAGTTACCTATGTTGATATTCTTTTATTTAGTACTACTAATTTGGAACTGTATGCCTAAGAGGATTCGGGGGTTCTTTGAAAACAATAAAAATAGAAAACACCCAAGTTCCTCTTTTTAGGTTTATTGGCAAAAATATACAATCTGTGTAAATTTGTTGTTGTTAAAGCAATAAATAAGATGATAGGGTTGTGTTGTATAATTATTAGTTTGGTCAAATTCATATTTCATGTGTTGTGATTTTCAAATACTATTTATTGCCAAACATTAAGGATTTGCATTTTTGTATGGATCAAAACAGGTTTAAATATCTATTTTAATAAATAGATCATTCGAACGTATTTGTTCATACAATGTTCAAATATTAATGTTTTACACATAAATGTATTCAAAAGTGGATTTGACAAAAAAATTATATATATATATATAAATATATATATATATATATAAATATATATATATATATACATGTGTGTGTGACGACCGCCAATAACCCCTGCACTGATCAAGAGGAAAAATGTGATGAATGTCGTGTCAGGCAGCTAGGGACGATCATCAAGGTATGAAACACAAGCGGAACGTATCGTAGAAGTCATAGCGCAAGGATAAAATATAATAGAACATATACAATAGGTATTATTAGTGAAGTAGAAAACACTAGACTTTCATAACAAGTAGAAAGTGATATCCATACACTTGGATTACAACAATAGTATTTATAAAAATTGCCTCACTACAGCCCTGAGAGAATAACAAACAGAGGAAATCCAAATACTATATAGTAGAAAGATAGTACACCAGCCTCTTGCTTGCCTCCGAACTGCCACACCGTCCTCACCAAGCTATCACCTGTCACCTAGTCTGCCTATCCATAACCAGATGAACAACCTAAGGTAATAAGAGGGAAACATAAAATCTTGAGTCAGACAACAGTCTTAGTGAGCGATTGGAATGGCATTGGGACGGGTTGGGACGGTTTTCTCGTGCCCCAGACCCGACCCGGACTTTTTAAACCCTGCCCCAGACCAGCCCCGTAGACCCGGTGCGGGTCTGGAATTTAGCCCCGTACCCGAAACTCGTATGGGTCAGGGTAGACCTGACCCGCCCCACGACCCAGTGATATTCTCTTCTAATGTACACAAATTTATATACTTATATATTTTATCACTAAATAATAAATTATATACATATTATAATATGTTCACAGTGATAAGAGAATATAATAAAATGAGTTGTAAGACAATAGTTCAAAATGTATTCATTTGTTATTATATGATTATCATTGCACGACTAAATACTATGAAAAATTTATAATTTGTTGATTGAAAGAATATAATATTTAAGTTATAACCATGTATACCTAAGAAGATTAACAAGTAATCATTAATGGCGACTCCTGACTCGTTAATGGCGACTTCTTTCTCAAAAATTCCAAAATCATTTTCGAAAATCGTCTCTAAGCCTGATTCAGATCATCGATATGCAATTCCACCTGATTCTCCGCTTTCTAAACTACATGCAGATCTTGGAAAGTCAGTAACACAGAATCGTCTCCAATCTCCAGATTAAAATCCAAGAGGCTTTTCCAGACCTAATTTTGAGGGATCGAGATGATATTTCCAAATCAAGTGGTAACCAATCAAAGGCTTGGATAGATGTAATTAAAGAAAACAATTATCATAGAAAGTCTATCCAGCTTAGTTTTTACGAGCATGTTATCAAGGATAACGTTAAGATGGTAGTTATTAGTGAAGATCTGACAGCGAAAGCTAGAGAAAAATGGGTAAATTTTATAATCTTCTATGTCTTTGGAGGTAAGGCTTATTATAAATTTTTAAAAGACTATATAGATCGCAATTGGAAGTCAGAAGGAAATTTTCAATTGTTTTCAAGGGAAAATGGGTTATTCATCATTAAATGTGAAAACGCTACTGATTGTGATAGAATTTTAGAATCTGGGCCTTACTACTATAATAAACGCTTAATATATATGAAAAGATGGCAGACTAGTTTGAAATTCAACTGTGAATCCTTGCATACATTACCTATATGGATTCAATTGCCAAATCTAGATTTAGATTTTTGGTAAGTGGAAGTTATTAGTAGAATTGCATCTACATTGGGAAATCCTGTAAAATTGGATGATGTTACTGAAAATATTGTTAGGATTTCGTATGCTAGGATCTTGGTGGAAATTAATTTTGACTTCAAGTTTCCTAATGCTATTCCCATTCAAAGTAGTAATGGTGATATTATATGGCAGAAAGTAGTTTATGAGTGGATGCCTTCAATTTGCTCTAACTGCAATGTGTTTGGCCATTCGAATGTTACATGCAAAGGCAGTAAAGTGTGGGTTCCTAAATTAGATGGTAATGGTGTTAGAGAGATGGAAGTTGAAGAGAATCTGAACAATTTGTACAAGTCTGATATTGAACTTGTGGATAGGAATGTTATTTCTGAAGTGATATTAAAAGGGAAAAAGAATTATCCTTGTTCTTCTAAGAGTAATGAAATTAATATGTCCAACTCTTTTAATGTTCTATCAGATAATTATTTGAGCTTGCAGGAGGTATATAAGCAAAACAATGTAGGATTGAAATCTGCAGGAAAGGTTGAGGAGTTTAAAGATAAACTGGGTGTGAATCATAATGTAGAAGATGTAGAAAACAAGGATCAAAATATGGATCATGTTGTATCAGTTTGTGTTGAAGATAAACTGGACCAATATAAGAAAGGTAATACTCTTAATCAAGATCGGTTTGGATTAGATGCAAGAAAAAATGAGGATACTACAAAGGAATCTGAGGTTGACTTCTCCCCTATTGGTGATAAGATTCAAGAAGGAAAAGATATTTACAAGATAGTGTAATGGATGAATCGGATTGTTCTTTAATTAGTAGTGGTAGTTTTAAAAGAAGAAGAAGAAACAAATACATGGGGAGTAAGTTTAAAGGATATAGTGTGGTTATTAGTGACGAACCCCTAGTAAAAACCAACCCTGAATGGAGTAGATTAGTGTCACAGTTAAAAAATATATCCAAGTCAAAGAAAAAAAGAGATGAAGGTGACACAGCAGGTGGGGTTAAGAATGGTGGAATTTGTAAAAAAAAATGAGGTTTGGTTCTCTTTGTTGTTCGGTAGTTGCTATAGGCTGTTGAGATAACGCATGCAGTTCATATGTATGCATTCATCGCTGAGTGGATATTTTGTGTCTGCGTGATCTGCTTGTGGGTTTCACTGTGGTTATAGGGTTTTTCTTTTGGGGCTGCATGTATTTGTATGGATTTGTTGCTTTTCTCAATGTTGATCCTTTTTTTGGTTGGTGAGATGTTTAGTTTGTGGCTTTTTTATGTGTATTATATATGGGTTCTATGATGAGGTTTGTTGTGTATCAGTGTTTGTTTTAGGGTCTTCGGGTGGGAGCTGGTTTGTTTTTGTGTTATGTAGTTTTTTTTTTTGTGGGTTGTATTTTGTACCACTCTTCCCCTATTTTGTAACTCTTTTCTGTAATTAAGTAGCCTTTTATTCAAAAAAAATCATTATAGTTATAAAGTATTTTAATGATCTTTCAATAATGCGGGTCGGTTTGGGGCGGGTTAACCGTGCCCCAGACCCGACCCTAAACCCAGACCTCTAAAAGCGGGTCGCGGGTCTACCCGCCCCGATTACCCTATGGGGCAGGTCTAAATGGGTCAAAATAGGGGCGGGTCAGGCGAGTTTGGACCCTAGACCCGCCCCATTGCCATCCTCAGTGAGCGATAAAACAGCTAACAAACATAAACAATAAAGTATATGAGAATGGATAGATAAACATACTAATCTACCCACGACACCAGAGAAGAACTCAACCCTGTCTTCCCCACATCGGACAGTGATAGCCTTTACATCAAACATTTCAACCATTCATTCATGAAAACCAGAACACCCATTCAACCATGGCAAAGCACTCATGACATCCAAATTATATATCTTATGTAAACCATCCTAATCGAACTCAATATCCCTCAAGCACAAGCCCCAGTGGCCTAAATCAATATCAGACAAGCACCCAAGAAACATCTCCTTCAACGTTGGACAATCTACATGAGACGGTTCAAACAAGGCGACTAATCAACCAAGACAGACTCTGGAAACCACCGCCAATCCTGCTCCGAAGCCATCGTTAACCATATGACGGTCAACCTTGTCAAATGTCAAGGGCTAATGGTAACCCCGATTCTAGCATAAACTCCACACGCCTTTCAACCATGCGTATGTTTGTCTAACCTTGACAACCAGGCCTTTCAACGATACCCAGGGTACTCGACTTACAACCGGTCTTTTAGACGTCTCTATTGTACCCCTGCTTCGAGCCTGTTAGAACTTACAACAACGATAATCTCTCAGCCTTCACATCTTTAGTCATCTAACCCGACGACTTTTCATAGCTCAAGCAACCTTCTCAAGCAACCATTATCCACCAACTAATGACCTTTGAGTTGCCACCTCATTCGTTATTCTACACCGATAAACGAACACATTCAACACTTCAAATATTACCACTTGAACCTACTTCGAAGTCACAACATCACTGAGAAAATCACGCCACTACGCTGCGGCTAAGGTTCGGGGGGTTGCCGCCGAAAAATATGTTTTTCAGGCCTTTTTATTTAAATCTAGATCGTACCCGAAAAATATAATTTTCCAGAAATGACCCTGTGCGATTGACCCCCTTGTGCGATCAAGCCCAGCCTTTACTCGACCCAATATGGTGCGACCGACCTTGCTGCTCGACCCCAACATGGTGCGACCGACCACCCTCTTCCAGAACATGACCGACCCCATTCTCTACTGACCGACCAACCAAGCCTCGACCGACCCCATGCTCTGCTAGACTGACCCTCTCCTTCTGAGCATGACCGACCCGGTTCCCCCTTGCTCGACCGACCCTGGCTTTGCTCGACACCGTGCATTTCTGCTCGACCGACCCAAAGCCGCTCGACCGACCTACAGCATGCACGACCGACCCCTGTGACTTATTCCCCAAGCCATGCTCGACCCGTGGCCTATACAGCCTCAATCCAAGTCTAATTTCGATCAAAACTTCACCAATCGACACAATCAACGAAATATACTCATCTAATTCATCCAATACAACCATAAGCATGTTATGAAAGCACTAACAACATGAATATGAAGATTTTCACCAAAATTGTGCAAATTTCACCAAAATCATGATAAATGAACATATGAACAAAACGATGGATCTAACTTGCATAAACATATGAAAATACATAGAAATTACTGGTTTTAAGTTGCTAAATTAGATCCTATGGTGATTCATATGAAATAAAACTTACCATGATACGGATCTAAGGAAAATGACTTGAATTTAATGAAAAACATGATCAAACATTCATATACTTGATTGAATCCATGTGAGAGATGCATATCACTCACCAATTCTTCAAATCAAAGAAAAAAAATGTGAAATTAGATTCCAGACAATGAAGAACTTGATCAGAGTCCTTCGATTTGATGAACTCTCACTTAGAATGGTGTAGATCTAGCTCCAAATGTTGTAGATCTTCGATTCTCTAAGCTTTAATGGTGGAAAGGTGTAGGCAATGGAGGACCTCTAGCTCTTCCAAAATGAGAGAATAGAGAAAGTAAACTATTCTCTATGCCTCTTATCCCCTATTTGTGGCCTCCACCAGCCCACTAATGGGCCTCCCCAAATCAGCCCATTTTGGCTTACTAAACATGAACAACCAACTGCTAAACCTTAAAACAGCGATTCCTCCCAAACCGTTAAGCCAAAATTGTAATGTAACCACTCTACGGAAAGGCAAACATCATTTCCTTTCCAATGGCATAGGTCTCAACACCTGATTCGACCTGAGTCAAAAGTTATCTCCTGTTCAAGACTGGTAGGGGCAAAATGGTCACAAACCAAATTGGTAAAAAATATGGACATGTCTCACATCCCCATAAACAACATATTAAAATATGAGAATGATCCAACCCTCGAGGAATTAAATAAAATTATTTTACGATCCTCCGATACGTAAAACGGGGGCTGTTATATTCCCCCCCCCCCCCCCCCTTGGTTTGGCATTTCGCCCTCGAAATCCCAACAAACATAATCAACCAAAACAATTCTGCATGCCTATCATTCATCAGCAACCAATTCCATCACCCAAACTAGCAGCCATCAAGCCATGCATCCATAGCCTTAACTTAGCACGCGGAATTCTAATACAAACACAATAGTACAAGCGACAATGGTGTAAGGTGACACGATACTAATGGGTCGTACTGACGAAGAGTTCCAGATGAGTCGGCTTCATCTCTTCCGTCTCCCACGTACAATCGTCGCCATCCCCACTCCATTGTACCTTAACTAGCTTAACCGTCTTCCTCCTAAGTTATTTCGTGTCGTTCCCCACAACACGAAGTGGCTTACGAGGTCTCGTAACTACGGTCTCATCCTCTAGGTCTTCGTACCGCTTTGGCGATACCACCACATTCGAATCATGCACGAACTTCCGTAGAAACGATACATGGAACACATTATGCACACTCGACATCTTCTCGGGTAACTTCAATCTATATGCGAGCTTTCCAATTCACTCGACTATCGGAAATGGTCCAACGAACCTAGGAGCTAACTTCCCTTTGCTTCCAAATCGAACCACATGCTTCAACGGTGAAATCTTCATGAAACCATATCGCCTACGTCGAATTCCAAGTCCTTACGATGCTTATCGGCGTAACTCTTCTGACGATCTTGGCCGACCTTCATTCGTTGTCGAACCATCTCGATACAATCTGAGGTTTCTCTAATCATCTCTGGCCGAAGTATCAACTTATCTCTAGTTTCTAACCAACATGTTAGAGAATTGCACGACCTCCCATACAACGCCTTGTATGGTGCCATCCCAATGCTAGACTGGTAGTTATTATTATATGCAAACTCAACTAAATGTAGATGGTCTTCCCACGATCCCCCAAAATCCAACACACAAGCTCTTAAGAGATCTTCCAAAACTCGGTTAACCCTCTCGGTTTGACCATCAGTTTGGGGATGGTAAGCCGTACTTAAACACAACTTAGTTCTCAAAGCTTCCTGCAAACTCTTCCAAAATCCACTTGTAAATAATGGATCTCGGTCACTCACTATGTTCTTCAGGATACCATCGAATCAAACTATCCATTTCACATAAAGTTCTGCCAACTTCGATGCCATCCTAGTCGACTTGATAGGAATTAACCTTGCACTTTTGGTCAAGCGATCCACGATGGCCCAAATCCCTTTATTTCCTGCCCTGGTTCTAGGTAGTCCATCGATAAAATCCATCGATATCTGCTCCTACTTCTATGTAGGAACTTCCAATGGCGAAAGCAAACCACTCGAATTCTTCTGTTCAGCTTTCACCAATTGATAGTCCATGCACTTGGAAATGAACTTCCCAATATCTCACTTCATTCCATCCCAGTAGTAGACTCACTTCATGCCCTAATACATCTTATTGCCACCGGGATGAAGTGTCAACTTCGATGATGACATTCCCTCATAACCTCATCTCTCAATCCGTCGATATCAAGAATAACTAATCGCCCTTGCTTCCGAAGCCAACCTTCTCGATCGACTTCAAACGCTTTATCTTCTGGTTCCAGCTTCTGGATAAACTCGATACGCTTCACATCTCGCTTTTGGCTCTTGCCAATCCTTTTGACAAGAGTAGGTCTTATCGATAAGCTTGCCAACATTTCAGGTTCCAATTCACACTTGGCCTGAAATCGAAAATTGCCAAATACTCGAGTCTTTTCCATTCTGAAAGCATCGCTCCCAAACTTGCGTGTCTTTGACTCAACGCATCTGCCACTGCGTTGTCTTTGCCAGGAGCATAGGTTATACCAAAATCATAAGACGCCAGAAACTCTAGCCTCCTTTGCTGCCGAAGATTCAAATCCTTTTGGGAGTAAAGATACTTCAACGACTTGTGATCCGTGAACAACTCGAATCGAACTCCTAACAGGTAATGTCTCCACATCTTCAGAGAAAACACAATCGCTGCCAACTCCAAATCATGAGTTAGATAATTCCTCTCATCCGGCATTAGTTGTCGACTTGCATAGGCCACAACCTTATCCTTCTGCATTAGCACTGCTCCAAGCCCAGTACCACATGAATCGGTGTATACCACCATCTCTTTATTCGCACTTGAAATGGTCAGAACAGAAGCACTCGTCAGTCTCTCCTTCAGAATTCCAAATGCTTTCTCACACTTTGCATCCCATATGAACACTTGGTTTTTCTTCATCAATCACGTTAATGGTGCAGCTATCTTCGAGAAATCCTTGATAAACCGTCGGTAGTATCCTGCCTACCCAAGGAAACTCTGAACATCCATCGCATTCTTAGGTCGATCCCAGTCCTGGATAGCTACCACCTTAGCGGGGTCAACTGCTATCCCATTTCCAGAAACACCATGTTCTAAGAATCTCACTTTGCTCTTCCAGAAGTGACACTTCGAAAACTTAGCCTTCAGCCGATTCTTTCGCAAGACTTCCAACACAACTCTCAAGTGCGTCTTGTGCTCTTCCTTATTCCGGGAATAAACCAGAATATCATCCACGAACATAAGCACAAACTTGTTCAACTGATCTCTGAAAACCCTATTCATAAGATCCACAAAATATGCTGGCGCATTAGTCAACCCGAATGGCATCACCAACCATTCGTAGAACCCGAGTGGTGTCTTGAAAGCAATCTTCAGTACACAATCCTTAGGAAACAAGCTCTCATGGCGAACAAATTTTTCCATAATCTTCTCGAATGGATCATCAAGATGGCCCACCAACAACCTTCCAATATAAGTATCCAGACCCATAACAAACTTTTCGTTCTTCTGATGGGGTGTGTCAATGTATGAATGAGCATATCTGGAGAAGGCCTCGAAATCAGAAACATAATCAAGCACAGAACGACCATGCTATTTCAGCTCTACGAACTTCTCAAACAAAGCAGACTTCTGAGCAGTGGAGATAAACTTCGCTTCAAACTTAGCTTGGAATTTCTCCTATGAAATATCTTCCTCTGGAGTCTTAAGTGTAAAAAAATTCACCATTCCATGGCCCTGCCTTGCAACTACCTTGATGCAAGCTTTCTTTTAGTTGCATCATCTGAACCCAAGTCTCCGAAAATATGGACACAAGAATCTATCCACTTCTGAACCTCTTAAGCTAGCTCAGTTCCTTTGAATGGTTTCCCTCCTAGAGATGTATAATCCTTGCACAGCTTCGCAAAATACACAACTGTAGGAACTCGCACACCTAAATCTACCATGGCTGCCACTGGAGTGGGTACCCTTCGCATGAATGCTTTCTCCATGGATTTAAACATGGCCGGGTAGTCTGGTGTACCGCCATTACCCCTCCAGGCATAACCCCTTCCCTAGTAGTATGTCTTGAAGCACGTCGACTCATTCTAAATCTGAAAATTAGAATGATTAGCCACATACAAGAAAAGCCGCTAAAGAAGTACATACTCTACTATACTGTATAGTATCTTATAATATACATTCAATTGAAATCTACAAGCATGTATCTCATACGTAATTACGTCTTCGAACTTTGGTTAAAATTGTTAACCAAAGCTCTGATACCAAATGTAACGACCGCCCATAACCCCTGCACTGATCAAGTGGAAAAATTGGTTGAATGTCATGCCAGGCAGTTATGGATGATCATCAAGGTATGAAACACAAGCGGAACCCATCGTAGAACTCACAGCGCAAGGATAAAATATAATAGAACATGTACAACATGTATTATTAGTGAAGCAGAAAACACTAAACTTTCATAACAGCTAGAAAGTAATATCCATACACTTGGATTACAATTATAGTGTTTATACAAATTGCCTCACTACAGCCTTTAGAGAATAACAAACAGCGGAAATCCAAATACTATATAGTAGAAAGATAGTACGCCAGCCTTCTGCTCGCCTCTGAACTGCCACATCATCCTCACTAAGCTATCACATGCCACCTTGTCTGCCCATCCACAACCGGATGAACAACACAAGTCAATAAGAGGGAAACATAAAACCTTGAGTCATATAACAGTCTTAGCGAGCGATGAAACAACTAACAAACATCACGTAACACCCCACATCCATTAATGTCACTCACAAAGGGAATGCATTAACTTCAATGGAGCGTTTTTAAGTAAGTATAGAACAGAAAATCACAATAAGACAGATATAAAACAGTACTTGAAAATTCAAAACTTTATTTATTACAGCAGAAGGTAAATATGTTTGGTTACATCATCAAAACCAAAGTCAAGTACATCATATCCATCTTGATAAAACAAAGTACATAATCTAAAAGACATAATCCCAACATAAAATAGCCATAATTAAAGAGAAGTTGAACTTTACTTCAGCAGTCCAAGAAATCTTATAAAAGCAGTCCAAAATCAAGCTCCACTGGTGCTAGTTCCAACTTGAGCACCTGGGGGGGGGCAAAAGGAAAGAGATGGAAAAGGGGGGGTCAGACATAAAGTCTGGCGAGTGCGATAATTCTAACAATATAATTAACAAAGTAACTAGGCTAAGGCATAAGTTGGAAAATAAGGAAATGACCATGAACCATTGAGTATGGCAGAGTAAATAAGGAATCAGGATGATCAACGATATCGTTAAGCGCACCTAAACCACTATAGGATGATTACTAAACTACACCAACACTATGGGATAATTGCTATACTGCACCGCCACTAGTATACTGCACCACCACTAGTCACCCTAAGGTTGATCCCGCCTACAGACTTAATAATGATATTGGTAGTTTCGTGCACCCCTAGCTGCCTTCATATGTGTCGTCTGCCCCTATCTCCACTAGGTGCACCCACTACCCCCAAATGATCGGCTCCCTAACTCGTAGATACTCGTGCTGGCCCCACAATGGGGTGTATCACTCCCCAAAGTGGCAACCCGATACAACCAAGAATGCACGACTTATACCTACACGATGCAACAACGTCTTACCTACCAGCCCGGGTCCACACACGCATATGAACCTGTTGGACTTGCGTTGCCACCGCTAACCCGGTTTGGCCTCTTACAGTCAAGCCCAGTATGTGTGTCCCGTCCTCGACTTGGGTCAAGCCCACAAAGGTACGTATGGGTTACTGGTTGAAACGGGCCCCCATTACTTGACACAAGCTATCCACCTAAGCTTGGTCCCCTCTAGTACATCCCACTTAACCCACTTCTTATTCATGTTTCAATTACATGTTTCATATTTTGGTTAAGTGTTTCTAATCGTATTTCCAAATGCCACCCAAGGCACCCACTAGATTCCACATGCCACCCAAGGCACCCACTTAACCCCCTCATGTCCCACTACATGCTTATATGGTTAAGTGTTTATTAATTCATTAAGACCGTAACCTCATAAAGACCTCTCACATTAGACTGACATTTGTGACAGCTGGATTTGCCGGGCGGGTCCGGGCAGTCTTACACCACAAAAGAGCCTAACCTCGTGTCTTTACAACTGTTACGTATTTAGTTTGTGCCTAAGACCTCTCACATTAGACTGGCATTTATGGCAGCTGGATTTGTCGGGCGGGTCCGGGCAGTCTTAACCACAAAAGAGTCTAACCTCGTGTCTTAGACGATTAATTACTCCTAATTAATCATTCCCCAATTTGAATTATTTTCCCTATTCAAATTATCAATCAATTCCAAATTTAATGATGTCCATAATTGACTCAATTATGTCCATCCATTTATGGTATGTAAAATCATACCAATTTTCACCACAGTTATATTTTATGCCTTTTAAGGCATTTATGCCAATTAAACCTTTTAAATATTATCCCCTTTTACCCCACGTAGTACGTTTGTTCGTTTAACGTAAAATATACGTTAGACTCGAATAGTCTAACTCATGAAATAAAAGAAAACATCACAATATATACACATAATTAAAACATAGATTTAACATAGGGGTGAACTTGCATATATGAATGATGTTCTACATCTAAAACTTGCATAAGCCAAAGTTACAACTTGCATAAACAACATATGTCATGGATCCAAATCTAAAGGTGTGAACTTGATGAGATAATGGCCACAAACTTGCATAAACGTCATATGTCAAGGATCCAAATCTAAAGGTGTGTACTTGATGAAATAATGGCCACAAACTTGCATAAACAACATATGTCATAGATCTATATCTAAAAGGGGTAAACTTGCATAGGTAATAACACAACATGATTCATATCCAACTCATAAACTTACATATGTGATCTATACATTGCAACAATGGTGTAAACTAGTATCTAACATGTAAAGTATCATGTAGAATTTAGCATATGTCACATCCTAACTTTCAATTAAATTCTCACATAAACTAGGTGCCATAGCCATGTAAGGTCACATATAATTCTACCCAAACTTGTATATGGTTCATGTTTGAATCAACATCTAAACTTTCCTACATATGATTTATCATATGAGTCAATATAACAAACTAGCATAAGAAACATGATGATTCAACTAGACATAAGCCAATCATAGGATTATAACATGGGTGATAGCATCATAACTTTGCATCGTAGATGATAGTATCATAACATAATATCATAGAAATTACAACACAATTCTACAACATAATTACAACATGCAATCAACAATTCATATCACATCCAAATTATCCGCATTATAACTCAATCCAATTCATTTATTAATTATTTTGTTAAGACTATCGAACTCACAACTCAAAAGCAGTCTTGAGTTATGATTTCTGGAGTTGAATTAGCGCTCCTTTGATGAAGATTCGCTGTTAGGGTTGAATAGTTCTGATTTGGTTGTTGTTCTTCCTCTTTAATTTGGTGGCGGCTGCTCTAGGGTTCAAGACAACAGCATGACGGCCATAGTTTTAGTTTTAATTCTGATTTAGGGTTTGAGTCTATGGGTCTTTTTATAGAGTTATGAATTAATTTAAGCCGTCGGATGATCTTAGGGTTAATCAAAACCATTCAATCATGATAGGGTGATGAGTCAGCCCTAATGACTCAGCAAGGAGTCAGAAAGGACTCAACAACATGGGTCAGCCTGAACCAGAAAGCTGTGCAGGCTCCTGCCTCGGCCTGGGCGCACTTGGCAGGTGCGCCAGTGCAAATATGTACTGGCGCACTTCCCTAGTGCGCCAGTGCATTATTTTATTTTCTTCTTTTGGCCACCAATCTTCGTTCGTCCATAACTCCTTCATCCGATACTCGTTTCCCGCAAACTCGGACTCTATTTCAACCAGAATTCCGAGACGAACACAATGGCGCAACCCCATTCCTTTAATTCTCACGTCTGAGATTAATTATTCTTTAATTTAGTTAATTCGATTATTCAAAAATCCGGGGTGTTACATTCTCCCCTCCTTAAAGGATTTCGTCCCCGAAATCTCCAAGTTAAGGAGAATGCATATCCTACCATCCAAACAACCATCTACTCAACCATCAAACGCGGGCATCCATTGTCCTTATAAAATTTCTAATGTTGTATGAACATATGCAAGAAGTGTGTGTATATGTTCCTTATCTAATGCAAAATCAGGCGGTCTACTGATTCAGTTGACCTCCTTAATGCAAACCATGATAGTGTCATGCGTCCATTATGTATGCGAAAGAACCTTATCGATACATATTATTTTTACATGTGTGCACAACCATTCACCAAAATGCAACATCCATATGATGGTACAACCATTATACATCCATTACTTAAATATGTACACACATTTATATGCAATATGCAATATGAAGTGACTGAGCCGATCTAGTGCCTAAAGTGTGTGTATATGCATCCACGAGCAACCACGAGCAAACACTTGCATCCATCATACATAACATGTCTCAAACACATGTTTCAACCATAGGACTATTCTATCTAAAGGTCAAAGATACTTGCGAGAGGACATACTAAAGATAAGATAAGTACAAGGTAAGCGATAAAGGAGAAATTTAAAAGACATACCCTCGAAAAGAAAAGGGTATAATGAACGCATCTTCGCTTCTGTCTCCCAAGTAGCGTCACTCTCATCATCTCCCCATTGCACTTTGACTAGCTTGACCTCTCGATTCCTTAATTTCCTAATCTCCGACCCAAGAATGCGCGTAGGAGCTCGTCGAATCGTCGCATCACGCTCGATCTCCACCTCTCTAAGCAAGCTCGGCTCTACCACCTCCGCGGTCTTGTGCAAACACTTCCTCAAATGTGATACATGGAATACGTCATGTACACCACTAAGTCTCTCGGGCAACTCCACTCTATACGCCATCTGCCCAATTCTTTCCTTAATAGGAAACGGCCCTACGAACCTTGGTGCTAACTTCCCAACGGACCCAAAGCGAACGACGTTCCGTAATGGAGATACCTTGACAAAGACCATGTCCCCAACATCAAACTCAAGATCTGACCTTCTCTTGTCTGCATAAGATTTCTGCCTACATTGCGCCGTCTTCATCCTCTTTCGAATCAAATCGATCTTTTCCGAAGTCTCTCTAATCATATCGGGTCCAAGCAAGATCTTATCTGTAGACTCCCACCAACATGTAGGCGAACGACACGGCCGTCCATAAAGAGCCTCGAACGGTGCCATGCCAATGCTAGACTGAAAGCTGTTATTATATGTGAACTCCACCAATGGAAGATGTTCCTCCCATGTACCTCCGAAGTCTAAGACACATAACCTCAATAGGTCCTCCAGAATACGATTCACCCTCCCGATCTGGCCGTCCGTCTGAGGATGATATGCGGTGCTCAAACATAACTGAGTCCCTACCGCCTCTTGTAAGCTTTTCCAAAATTCGCTAGTGAAAATAGGATCGCGGTCGCTAACTATGCTAGAAGGAACACCGTGCAAACGAACTATCTCTCGAATGTATACGAAGGCTAACCATTGAGCAGTCCTCTTACTCTTCACGGGAATGAAATGGGCGCTCTTAGTAAGTCTGTCTACCACGACCCAAATCCCTGTATTACCCTTCCTCGATCTTGGTAATCCGTCAACAAAATCCATCGAGACGCTTTCCCACTTCCATTGTGGGACCTCCAATGGGTGTAGTAATCCACCGGGCTTCTTTCGCTCTGCTTTTACTTGTTGGCACACCAAGCATCTAGCGACATATTCAGCCACGTCCTTCTTCATACCGGCCCAAAAGTAAACTCGTCTCATGTCCATGTACATCTTGTCCCCACCGGGATGGATGGTCATCTTCGAACGATGTGCATCATCAAGAATGGTCTTCCTTAGGTCATCGTCTTTTGGTACACAAAGCCTACCGTCCCTACGTAACCAACCCTTATCATCTAAGGTAAACCTACGGAGATGGCTCGACGACTCCCCTCCTTTGAGCTTTTCTACTAACTCAACCAACTGTGGGTTGTCTCGCTGTGCCTCGCCAATCCATCCCAAAAGCGTAGGTCTGACCTCTAAGGATTCTAGCAAACCGGGTACAAAGTCAATGAAAGGTTTAAAGTCAAACGTAGAGATGAACTCTAAACTTCGCCGCTCAACAAACAACGGACTCAAGGACAACCTTTTTCTACTTAAGGTGTCTGCCACCACGTTACCCTTGCCAGGGGTATATGCTATCTCGAAGTCGTAGGATGCTAAAAATTCCATCCACCTTTGCTGCCTTAAGTTCAAGTCCTTCTAAGAGAATAAGTATTTTAGCGATTTGTGGTCAGAGAATAATTCGAATTTTTCGCCAAGAAGATAATGATGCCAAGACTTAAGCATGAAGACAATAGCGGCTAACTCAAGGTCATGTGTAGGGTAATTTCTCTCATGTACTCTTAATTGCCTTCCACCATAGGCTATTACCCTTCCCTCTTGCATTAAGACTGCGCCTAGTCCTGTCCCACAAGTATCGGTATAAACGGTAAATGGCTTACTCCCATCTGGCAACACTAAGACTGGGGCTGTGGTCAAGGCTCTCTTTAAACGTTGGAACGCATCATCACAATCTACGTCCCACGTGAAAACTAAGTTCTTCTTCGTTAAGCGTGTTAATGGAGCTGATATTTTTGCGAAGTCTTTAATGAACTTCCTATAGTAGTCAGCCAACCCTAAGAAACTCCTCACCTCGGTCGCATTTTTAGGAACCTTCCAATCTTGGATGGCCACTATCTTCGCGGGATCCACGACTATCCCTTCTTTGGAAACCACATTCCCTAAGAATTGCACTTCTTTCCTCCAAAAGTGACATTTAGAAAATTTTGCTTTAAGGCTATGCGCTCGAAGAGTCTCCAACACTTCCCTAAGATGTAGGGCATGCTCTTCTTTGCTTTTAGAAAAGATCAAGATATCGTCCATAAAGACTACCACTAATTTATTAAGGTACTCCCTAAACACCCTACTCATCAAGTCAACAAAGTATGCAGGGGCGTTTGTCAAGCCGAAGGGCATCACCATCCACTCGAAGAAACCGTCTGAAGTCCTAAAGGCAGTCTTGTTTATGCTATCCTCAGCCACTCTCAATTGATGGAAACCCGCGGCTAAGTCCAACTGGGAAAACACTGAGGCGCCAACTAACTGACCGAAGAGATCGTCAATCCTTGGCAGTGGGTGTCTATTCTTCCTACTAAGCTTATTAATTTCTCTATAGTCCACACAAAGTCTAAGGGGCCCATCTGCCTTCGTGGCAAACACTACTGGAGCACCCCACTCCGATATACTACGTCTGATGAACCCCTTCTCAAGCAATTCTTTCACTTGCTTACTGAGTTCTCTTCTCTCTCTTGGAGCCATGTGGCGCACTGGTAATGCAACTGGCTTTGCATTATCTACTAGATATATTCGAAAGTCGATTTCACATTTTGGGGGTAAACCCCTCACCTCATCAAAGACATCAGCATATTCACGGACTATGGAAACAGAATGTAAATCATCATCGGATGCGTCAAGGGATTCTAGGTAACTAAGCATTACTGGACCTCTAGGGTCACAAGAAATATCAAGGGTCTTTCTGGAACGAGTCAACAATCTAACTACCCTTCTTTCACAATCTAGGATGGCCCCATATCTAGCTAGCCAATCCATACCTAGAATTAAACCGTAGCCCATGAAGCCAAGAACAAAGGCATTGCATTCAAACTCAACGCCCAAGATAAACACTCTCAAATCCCGACAAATCATAGAAAGATGAGCCGAACCACCGATAGGATTTGAGACTACTAAGGGATCAGTAACTAGACTAGTATCAAGGTGCAATGTTTCAACTAATGATGTAGAAATAAACGAATGCGATGCGCCAGAATCGAATAAAGTACGGACAGGATGATCAAACAGAAAAACTAAAATTTCAACGAAAATTGCTCTACCTCGTTCTTGCAGCGATGGGACCACGAGAGCCTGAACTTGTCCCCTTGCATGCCCTGGTGCCATAAGAGCTTGCACCTGTCCTCCTGAGGTAGACCCTGCCCTCTGCCCTTTCTTTGGGCAGTCCTTAATTAGATGTCCCGCTTCGCCACAGTGGAAACAACCAGTCTTCTTTTTCTTCCTACAATCTTTGCTTAGATGGCCGGGTGTCCCACAGTTAAAGCATTTCTTCTTCCCCTTAGCATTGTTGCCTTTGCCACCTTTCTTGTTCTGTTGTTGCTGTTGCGGCTTCTTTTGATCCCCTTTCTTCTCGGGTGCCTTATTAGCATTGGCACCCTTCTCCTCTTCATGCATGAGCGCCATGTCAACTAACCTCTCAAAGGTAGCCCCCATAGGAATGTGGGTCATAGCTAACCCATGAAGCGGCTCGTTTAAACCCTTAACAAATCTTAGAACCTTCTTTTCTGGAGTATTCACCAAGTCCAAGCCAAACCTTGCCAATTGGTTGAATTTGTTGACGTACTCTTTCACCGATAGATTCCCTTGCTTCAGTGACAAAAACCTTTCCATGTATAGATTCTCTTAAGCCCGTGAGAGAAACTTCGCCTCAAACCTCTGCCTAAAATCTAGCCATGTATCAACTTGACGTCCCCCATTAGTGACCTCCCACCAAAACGAGGCCTCATCCTTCATTAGCCAAGCAGCTAGCTGGACTTTTCTTCCATCATCCACTTCAAAGATTCCAAACAATTCTTCCACCTCCTTTAGCCAGTTACGAGCTTCAACAAATGTCTCCGTCCCGTAAAAAGTTTTTCCATCCATTGCTCCAAAGTCCTTACATATCTTTGCGAAATTATTGACACGAGGAGGAGGAGGATTTGCTGGACCCGCGGTGGCGGCCCTAGCCTCAAGATATTGACGAAACCAACCAGGCACATGAACACCCTCTGGTATCTCAGATGCTTTAGACATGCTGATACGAAAATGGAAAGAGTCAATATAAAGGAACCGAGGGAAAAATATATGGCTCTTGGGGTTATGCTTTCCAAAATATAATTTTCTCTTGAAAATACTTCCCTTAAAACATACTTTTGAAAGTACTTCTTTATAAAAAAATGTTTTGAAAAATAGTTTTTTTCAAAAATTTCATATCTGTTCTGGTAACCTTCAGCTCTGATACCACGTGTAACACCCCACGTCCATTAATGTCACTCACAAAGGGAATGCACTAACTTCAATGGAGCGTTTTAAGTAAGTATAGAACAGAAAATCACAACATGACAGATATAAAACAGTACTTGAAAATTCAAAACTTTATTTATTGCAGCAGAAGGAAAATATGTTTGGTTACATCATCAAAACCAAAGTCAAGTACATCATATCCATCTTGATAAAACAAAGTACATAATCTGAAAGACATAATCCCAACATAAAATAGCCATAATTAAAGAGAAGCTGAACTTTACTTCATTGGTCCAAGAAATCTTCTAAAAGCAGTCCAAAATCAAGCTCCACTGGTGCTAGTTCCAACTTGAGCACCTTGGGGGGGGGGAAGGAAAGAGATGGAAAAATGGGGGTCAGACATAAAGTCTGGCGAGTGCGATAATTCTAACAATATAATTAACAAAGTAGCTAGGCTAAGGCATAAGTTGGAAAATAAGGAAATGACCATGAACCATTGAGTATGGCAGAGTAAATAAGGAAATAGGATGATCAACGATATCGTTAAGCGCACCTAAACCACTATAGGATGATTACTAAACTACACCAACACTATGGGATAATTGCTATACTGCACCGCCACTAGTATACTGCACCACCACTAGTCACCCTAAGGTTGATCCCGCCTACAGACTTAATAATGATATTGGTAGTTTCGTGCACCCCTACCTGCCTTCATAGGTGTCGTCTGCCCCTATCTCCACTAGGTGTACCCACTACCCCCAAACGATCGTCTCCCTAACTCGTAGATACCCGTGCTGGCCCCACAGTGGGGTCCATCACTCCCCAAAGTGGCAACCCGATACAACCAAGAATGCACGGCTTATACCTACACGATGCAACAACGTCTTACCTACCAGCCCGGGTCCACACACGCATATGAACCCGTTGGACTTGCGTTGCCACCGCTAACCCGGTTTGGCCTCTTACAGTCAAGCCCAGTATGCGTGTCCCATCCTCGACTTGGGTCGAGCCCACAAAGATACGTATGGGTTACTGGTTGAAACGGGCCCCCATTACTTGACACAAGCTATCCACCTAAGCTTGGCCCCCTCTAGTACATCCCACTTAACCCACTTCTTATTCATGTTTCAATTACATGTTTCATATTTTGGTTAAGTGTTTCTAATCGTATTTCCAAATGCCACCCAAGGCACCCACTAGATTCCACATGCTACCCAAGGCACCCACTTAACCCCCTCATGTCCCACTACATGCTTATCTGGTTAAGTGTTTCTTAATTCATTAAGACCGTAACCTCATAAAGACCTCTCACATTAGACTGACATTTGTGGCAGCTGGATTTGCCGGGCGGGTCCGGGCAGTCTTACACCACAAAAGAGCCTAACCTCGTGTCTTTACAACTGTTACGTATTTAGTTTGTGCCTAAGACCTCTCACATTAGACTGGCATTTGTGGCAACTCGATTTGTCGGGCGGGTCCGGGCAGTCTTACACCAAAAAGAGTCTAACCTCGTGTCTTAGACGATTAATTACTCCTAATTAATCATTCCCCAATTTGAATTATTTTCCCTATTCAAATTATCTATCAATTCCAAATTTAACGATGTTCATAATTGACTCAATTATGTCCATCCATTTATGGTATGTAAAATCATACCAATTTTCACCACAATTATATTTTATGCCTTTTAAGGCATTTATGCCAATTAAACCTTTTTAATATTATCCCCTTTTACCCCACGTAGTACGTTTGTTCGTTTAACGTAAAATATACGTTAGACTCGAATAGTCTAACTCATGAAATAAAAGAAAACATCAAATATATACACATAATTAAAACATAGATCTAACATAGGGGTGAACTTGCATATATGAATGATGTTCTACATCTAAAACTTGCATAGGCCAAAGTTACAACTTGCATAAACAACATATGTCATGGATCCAAATCTAAAGGTGTGAACTTGATGAGATAATGGCCACAAACTTGCATAAACGTCATATGTCAAGGATCCAAATCTAAAGGTGTGAACTTGATGAAATAATGGCCACAAACTTGCATAAACAACATATGTCATAGATCTATATCTAAAAGGGGTAAACTTGCATAGGTAATAACATAACATGATCCATATCCAACTCATAAACTTACATATATGATCTATACATCGCAACAATGGTGTAAACTAGTATCTAACATGTAAAGTATCATGTAGAATTTAGCATATGTCACAGCCTAACTTTCAATTAAATTCTCACATAAACTAGGTGCCATAGCCATGTAAGGTCACATATAATTCTACCCAAACTTGTATATGGTTCATGTTTGAATCAACATCTAAACTTTCCTACATATGATTTATCATATGAGTCAATATAACAAACTAGCATAAGAAACATGATGATTCAACTAGACATAAGCCAATCATAGGATTATAACATGGGTGATAGCATCATAACTTTGCATCGTAGATGATAGTATCATAACATAATATCATAGAAATTACAACACAATTCTACAACATAATTACAACATGCAATCAACAATTCATATCACATCCAAATTATCCGCATTATAACTCAATCCAATTCATTTATTAATTATTTTGTTAAGACTATAGAACTCACAACTCAAAAGCGGTCTTGAGTTCTGAATTCTGATTTCTGGAGTTGCATTAGCGTTTCTTTGATGAAGATTCGCTGTTAGGGTTGAATAGTTCTTATTTGGTTGTTGTTCTTCCTCTTTAATTTGGTGGCGGCTGCTCTAGGGTTCAAGACAGCAGCATGGCGACCATAGTTTTAGTTTTAATTATGATTTAGGGTTTGAGTATATGGGTCTTTTTATAGAGTTATGAATTAATTTAAGCCGTCGGGTGATCTTAGGGTTAATCAAAACCATTCAATCATGATAGGGTGATGAGTCAGCCCTAATGACTCAGCAAGGAGTTAGAAAGGACTCAACAACATGGGTCAGCCTGAACCAGAAAGCTGTGCAGGCTCCTGCCTCAGCCTGGGCGCACTTAGCAGGTGCGCCAGTGCAAATATGTACTGGCGCACTTCCCAAGTGCGCCAGTGCATTTTTTCTTCTTCTTTTGGCCACCAATCTTCGTTCGTCCATAACTCCTTCATCCGGTACTCGTTTCCCGCAAACTCGGACTCTATTTCAACCAGAATTCCGAGATGAACACAATGGCGCAACCCCATTCCTTTAATTCTCACGTCTGAGATTAATTATTCTTTAATTTAGTTAATTCGATTATTCAAAAATCCGGGGTCTTACACATTAACAATAAAGTATATGAGAATGGATAGATAAACATATTGTTTATCCCTTAAGAATTATACGTTTATTGAAGGATTAAGCCTATGTTAGAACTGCAAGACGAGCACCCACGAGGCTCATATACTCATGCCTCAACCAAGGTCGTTCATACACAATAAGGTTAAACATAAGCCACGACTCGAGCATGGGAGCAAAGATTGGCCACTTGTGCCAAACAAAGTCGCTTAAACATCAGAACAGGGTGGGTCGTCTGCTTAGCATAATCAGGATTGGACATATAGCGCAACACGACCATGCAGAGAGGTCGCACACACAAGGCTAGCTCAAGAGTGGCATGGCGCAAAAAACAGTAAGGATCGTGCATCCTGTAAAGATCGTCCATATTTGAAGAAGTCGCTCATCCTTGTACTAAAGAAACCGGTCGTACAACTAAGAGAAGAATTGGCTCCAGTAACATGCTCTGCTCTGAAATCGTTCGTTCATGCTACTCCGATCGATCGAGCCTAGCAAGAAACACGAAGAAGCCAGAAGTCGTTCATGTAACCCAAGTCCGCACATAGATTGCAATCGCAGTCCCTCGCTCATTCCGCAATCAGCTGGTAACGTTTCAATCAGTTGCTGCCCACCGGTTATCAGATACCAGTTCCCGAAGGGTCGCACTAACATTCTGACCTACAAGAATTGACTATTCGCCTATACACTAACACAGGACCTCTGGCCAATCACTCGTGTACTCATCACCTAACAGCTCGCCCAAACTGCTCGAATCTATGTAGTCGCTCACTCACACAAAGTCGCTCGCTCCTATAAAGTCGCTTGCTCTTGTGAAGTCGCTCGCACCTAATAGCTGGATACAACTATAGACGGTTGGTTACAACTAAGCAGTGGCATTTTAGTAATTAACGGGACAATCGACCCGTTGCATATATGGATCTTAACTCATTTCTTCGGGAGGGCTCACATATAAATAGGCCATGGCTTCCATCATAAGGGTGACTCCGGACCACCACGAAGTGCTGTAAAATTCTTCCCTCCACCATTCCTTAAGCATTCCAATCATCGTCCTCATCTCCAATGGAAGATGCTTTATCCACTTGGCCATGGCATCCATCGAGATTGCCTAAGTGGCGAAGGTATTGAAGATTCTCCTTCATCCTCCTCTCGAACAAGGACATTCTCCTTCTCCTCAGCTGACTTACCCTTCTCCTCCGCCGATCTTATCATTTCTCGATTGAAATCCATGAGTTTAAATGAGATCTATGTGCGAGAAGGAGAATATGTTGTAATAGAGAGAGGATGCATGTACAAAGAGAGTTTATATGCTTTGTAATCATTGTCATGATAATGCAAACTACATTCATAGTGGACGTAGGCCAAGCTTAGGGTTGAACCACTCTAAAACCTCGTCTCCGTTTTACTTTCCTCACATTTTTACTGTCTAATTTTAATTGAGTACGACTCCATTTACTTTCTAACCACATTGGTGAAGTACAATTCTTGTACCCTTGGTGTTTGAGCCATTTTTGGTGATAACATATGGCGCCCACCATGGGGTCGTATTTGCATCTTTCCCTGTTGAAGTCCAACGAGATTTTCTAAGAAAAACTGTGCTTAAGATCATGGATGTGCCGAAGGAAGTTACTTGTGAAATCAACGACCTCACTGGCAATGTTGATATTGTCACATCGCATACCACCTATTTCGAGGTAGGAGAATCATCAGAAATTAAAGTAGCTATAACCAAGAGAGAGTTGGAAGAAGCAATGGCGGGACTAACGAGCCAAATAACTATTGCAAACAATGCAATGATGACGAAACTTGAGTCAATATTCTCTATTCAAGCCACTACCGCAAAGGCAACACTAAGTGCCACTTTTTTTCCACCCTCTCGAACGAGTCACACATACGGTACAGAATCTTCTGCTTCAAGCACGAAACAGGGAAATTCTACTTAGGAAGTTGCATATCATGCCAATCTAGACCGTGGAAGAGCTAAGGCCCCCATGCGTAACTATTCCGATGACACAACACCTCAACGGAAAAATAATCCCACCAAGGGGTATTTCTCTCAAAAGGAAGCCTAGATCCCCTGTCTTCAAATCATGATCACACGACTAGGCGAGAGTCTAGCGAGGAGGAAGGCACTCGTTCCGAAAATCGGAACCAAGAGCAGGAATATATTTTGGGAATAACACGTGGAATTGTGAAGGAGAGCCTGAAGTAAGAGGATAATCGAAAAGAGTGGGAATTTTCTCCTACTAAGACTCCACTCACTGAAAGAATTAGAATGGACATATATCAAAAAAAAATTAAACCTCCAACGGTGCAGTCCTATAATGGGACAAGCGATCCCAATGTGTTCCTATGCAAATATGATCAGCATATGAACGGGGCGCACACCACCGACGAGATCAAATGCCTGTATTTCCCGACTTATCTAGAAGGGGTGGCCTAACTCTGGTTCATAAAGCTACCGCCGAAGTCTGTGGACGACTTCGCTACCTTGGCTGAACTATTCAATAAGCAATTTAGGTTCCAAGCAGCTAGGGTCTGGCATGTCATGGAGCTAGGTGATATACAACGAAGACCAGGAGAGTCCGTCAAAACTTATCTCACCCGCTTTGATATGGCAGTGGCTGAAGTTAAAAATTATGAGCTCCGTCTAGTTCTGATGGCTTTGAAAGGGGCCATATGTGAAGACCAAGTTAGGATGGTGGATTAAGAAGAAACCATATACACTCGAACAACTACTTAATAAAGCTGAAAATATATGGGTGTTGAAGAGAATTCGGTATGTATGAGCAGCTAAAAAGAAAAGGTAGTGCACAAAGTAGCTTTGATAATCAGAAGAGGAGCAACGAAGGAAAAGATAACCGAACTAAGAAGAAGGTACGCTTTTTTAAGAATTCTGAGCTCACCCCCCTTAATGACACCATAGGGAATATCTTCATGGCAACTAAGAATACCGAGAAATATCCGATCCCAAAACAAATGCAGGTCAAAGATGTCGCTATAAGATCAGGAAGGCTTTGTCAATTTCATAACCAGACAGGGCACGATACTAATGATTATAGGCATTTAAAATCATTAATTGAGGAACTGATCAGGAAAAATCATTTGCAACAATATGTGCAAGTCCGTGAACACTACTCCAACTCTCTACGAGCAAAGGGCAACAAGTAGTGAATGGATCGCTCAAACCGATTCAAGGCCAGCCAATACTTAAGGATCAGTTGTCAGCATTCTGGTTATGGAAACTCTGAATAAGCGACCTCCATCACTTTACTTTGCTTTATTACTTTGTTTTGCTTTATTACTTAAGAACCAGTAATTACTTTACTCTGTTCTATTACTTGTTACATTCTTGTAAGCAGTTGACGATGATTCACTTGCGTTGTATTAAACAAAGGCCTTATAAATCAAAAGTTATGCACTTACCTAAATAACGTACTTGTAAGCTCATACTGAAAGTAGGCTTCTTAAATGTAGGGCATAATAGAAGCGATCGCTCATCCACAAACCGTAACGGAAGGCTTCGCAAAGCATATTTCAAGCAAAGCAACTCGAGAGCCAAAAACATCATGCGGACCAAGCAGGATAAATAAGCACATTGCTTCAAAATAATAAGCTATTCTAGGGCAAATAGTGAAAAGCATAGTAAACAAACAGCAGGTCAGAAAGCTGTAGTTTTCACTACGAAACATGCCAAACAAGCATCCATTGAAGGGATTGGTGTCAAACTTTGAGGAAAGTACAAAGGTAGTATCAAATTTGTCGCACGGATAAAAATTGCTAGTCCCGAGAGAGGCACCTTGTTTGGTGCAGGACACAAACTCCTTAAATTTAAATAGAATTCGATAAGAGGAACTAGTGTCCACCTCCCGGGGTGGTGCATAAAATTGGAAGGAATAATGACACCTAGGCTGGAAGCACCAGTCCAAGTGCCAGAAGAACCGGCAAAACATGCTGGAAGGGTCAGCGCAAACAGAAATCCTAGCCAAAAGGGGGTATCCAACAAGGTCTTTTTGATTCTAGTGAAATCAGAACAAACAAGACCGAACTTGGATCGAAACTTGAAACCCAAGACCTCTCCTGGGGTCACACATTCAAACCTCAATCTCCGAAGGGCTTGGGCCACCAGGTCAGCGAGAAATGGGGGATGAATACATAAAAAAATGTAACGACCTTGCGTGTTTGAAAACCTAATCCCCGGAGAGCTTGTACTTCCAGGGTAGCGGGAAACACGGTTGATTACCTATCCAAAAGTCATGAACTGATCGATTAAAATTAAAATTATAGGTATAACTAAGAGAATTTATGAAAAATCGATCGTTTCTACCCCAATAGAGTTATAAAGAACTTTGGTATGGGGGCATTACCATTGTGTAAAAATCAATAATGCTCACTTAAACATACCACAAGCTTGTTACAACTTTACAACAAAGAATAAGCATTTGATGGCATCGTTCGACTAACGAGATTGAAACCCTCGTGAAATACTATCATTCATAAAAACGAATGGCGAAATCATTATAATATCAAACGTGACAACTAAGGTATACAAGCATAAAAGTATTAGGCGAGGACCGGCACTCGCATATACAACCGATCTAAGTGCGTGACAAATAAGAAAATAGATTGAAATCAAAGCATAAGGGCCACAAGTGCTACTTCTTAACAGAGAAAGGAGGATTTGAACCAACTGCTTGACATCCACCCTTTGTTCCTTTGTTTACACAAGAACTATCAGGAGAGGACAAGTTAATGATTCCTAGGCCATTTGCAATGGGCTTCTTTCTGCGTGTCAGAGTGGACACAGCCTTAGTATTCCAAATTTCTTCCTCCTCTTCCAGATCAGACATGTTAAGTAATGTCAGGTCTCCCGGTAAAGGTGTGATGTGCGGGCTAATACTGGTTGATACTAAAATAGAGTCAACAGCGGTAGTTTGAATAGCGGTACCACCAGTAGACAAAGGAGGTGGCGAAGGCAGACCTAGTGCAAATGAATAGTAAACACTAAATTCAGCAAACCCAGGTGAAGAAGTGAGATAATCCAAATCCAGCACGGATTGATAGATATCAGTTTTACCTGAGGTTACTGGGTATACAAGGCTAACCTCATAGTCATTCACACTTAAAGAGGTGTCATTATGGCTTGCGCGTTGTTTGATAATATTTTCCTAAACTGTGTGTTCTTTAATAAGTTGAACTCCGGTAGCATCCTAGACAAGGTGGTCTGCAAGGGGAGTTTGAGAACTTGAAGCTTCAATGTCGATAAGACTAGATGGCGAGTAGTAGTAACATCCAGAGTTTTTCCCCTAGAAGATCGAGCTCACTCGTCCGCCAATATTTTCCTGCCTCCAACCAAAGCCTTACAGTCTTTTTCTTCCAAAAGGCTTTCCTGGAGATATTCATCATCAGCACCATCGGAATATGAGAGAACTTGTTCCCAAATAAGAGCCAAAGTCTGTGGAAAATCCTTGTTCAGATAACTTAAGCCTCCGCAGTTCATAACACTATAAACGTAAAATCGAAACAGAGTATTGTCGGTCTCAATTCTAGCCTCATCAAGGGCTTTGCCCAACTTGATTCTGCCTTCTTTCAGATCCCTTAGAGTCTCATTTTGAGAATTAATCTTGTCCTCAAGAACTGCTTTTTCTTGTTGGTAAGAAGCCGAGGCCCGTCTCTCTAAAGCCAGTTGACATTCAACAAGTTCTTGAGCAGATTGAGCTTCTCGAAGTTGCCCCTTACAGCCTCAAGCTCTCTTTTGAGTTCCTCATTTTTAGCCTCCAAGTTGTTCACTCTAATATTCCCGCTCTTTAAAGAGGCGATTTCAGATTCTTGAAACTTGATCAAGTGAACCAACCCAGCTTTATCATTCTCCAAGATGTCAATATGATCAAGATGCCGAGCATTTAATCTTTGGAACTCGTAACCAAATTTAGCCCAATGCTCTAGTTGCTTATCAACATTGCTCATGGCCAGGTTCAGCCGCTTTTCGAGCTGACTCCTAACAGTATTAAACTGAGTAATCATACAACTCTTTATAGTACTTAACCCCTCAACAACATCTCGCCTATCATTTGGATGCAGATCTAAATCAAAGAACATCCCCCTTAAATCCCAACCTCCAAAACAATTCCTAAGCATCAAGTTTCCAGGCGGGACCCTGTAGGGCGCGGTCGAGAATCATTCGGATCTGAGCAGAGGTTGGGACAATGGATCGTTCAGGGAAAGAGGGAACATCGAGGGTTAGGAAATCAATTGATACGGAATGTTTCTGAGTCTCACTTTTGCCTCGATCGTTCCTGCTTCTTTTCTTCGTTTCTCGCTCTATGTGGTGATCACCTTTATCGCCCTTATCCAATATTTCCACACGATTGGATCCTTGCATCCTTAAAGAATCAGTTATTGGAAGATCGAGGATGTGTCGAGATTGAGAACTCGAAGATGGTTGAGAGTGCTTTAAGCAACGAGAAAGGTGAGATTGTAAAAGACTTTGAGGATCAACATAACCAGCTTGTCGGGAGAAGCTATCGGATAGTTGGTGTTCCATGCTTACACCTAACAAAGGGGAGCAAAAGCAGAATTTCAGCAAGCATACAAAGAAATTATAAGATTTGTGGGAGAGCATGAAGTGCTTATAATAATTGCATTTTAATGCACATCCAAAAACAAACCAATTTCGAAGGGAGTTCTAAATCAAGTGCTTTCCCAGGCCATTGGGTGGATTCTCGAGCTCTTTCCATATCAGACGCTACAGGATCAGAAGTCATAATATCACTCTGACTAAGATAATCGACAATTTTCTAGATCTCCTAAGCTTCCAAAAGTTCATGCGGAACTTTCTTCTTGAATAATAAGAGGAGCAGTGTTTTCAATAATCTTTTCAGAAATTATGTTACCACTTGTACCACCTATGTTTTCATCTATTCCTTTATCACTCCCTTCAGTAATCAAAGGCAAAGAGGATCCTAGTGAAAATTGGCCACTATCACCAAGGGTTAAGCATTCCTTTTTTGTAAGGGGTTTGCTAGTGGTACTTTGTGTACAAGCCGAAGTTTTCTTAATGGATCGTGAAGGATGGAGTAACTGATATTTACGAAGGTTTCCTTCTGAAAGCAACGCCTGTCTACTCCTCTCAGTCTTGTCAATAGCAACCAAAGAATCGAGAAGCGCCCGATCAAGGATAAGGCCTTCATTCAGAGGAATTACTGCAAAATGGAAATAGAACCAAATAAAAAAAAGAAGAGAAAGGAAAAGCAAAGATTTCAAAGCAAGGACAATTACCTCCTTCCATCCACCGCCCATAGAAGTTACCAGGACATCGAACATAAAAATATTGATATGGAAATCCCTTGGCACCGTCTGTTAAACCAGTAATAATTCTACAATGTCTGCCTTCCATAAAAATAAAAGAGGGACCGTCCTCCTCCCTTCTTTCGAAAGCATATAATGAATATATATCTTAAATGTAGGTGCTCGTTGCTTGACCCTCATAAAAAGTATGTATAGCCCTAATAAAATATAATATCCATTGGGATGCAACTAGAATGGGGCAATGGCCAGGCACCACAAAACAAACTCTAAATAGGAGTTGAAAGGAGGAACCGCTCCACTGGACAATATATGATGATTAACTGCTACATATCCAGGAGGCGGACGATCAACCGAATCATCTTTCCTTGGAAATTTGGTTTCACCTTCTAAAAACCCAAAATGAGCACACATCTGCTGGTATAAGCCAAATGGGAGTGTCGATTTACGACTGTTAGAGGGAACCCATTTAAGGATTCGAGGTGGGGGGTAAGATTGGCTAACATTCACTCCAGGGCCAACAGCCGGGGCAGCCTCAGTCACCTGACCAGGACCTTTAGGCTTTCCAGACGTGGCCCCTTCCTTGGGATCTTGACTAAATTGGTTTTTAGCATGCATTTCTACATAAGTAGGGATGTTTGAGAAACAAGTTACATCTAGGTTGCTAATAATTAAAGAAAACAATTCTGAGTGAATGTGCCATTCAAACTGAAAATCATCAACTATACCTAGTCTTCAAAACCTACTGGAAGTATAAGCGATCGAAGGAAAAATTGCAAGCTTAAGAGTGTGTGGTAAGGCTTGTCATGACAAATTAAGCGTTACAAGGAAAGTTCAGCCAATAAAAACGAACCAGTATCGATCGATCGCACCTAACCCTTACATGTACAAAAGGTTCTGGCCCAGTCGGTTATAAATAACTACTGTCGTGCATAATAAATGGATGCTACCAGCAACAAATAGAGCACGAAACAATGATAATGTCAAGGTTATATGGCATGGACAATACATCAAACAACTGACGAAGGCATGGTAAATTAAAGACGACGTCTCAAAGACATTTCAACAAGCAGATTGCTAAAATATTATTGAAATTAGAAAACCAAAGGGGCTTTTTGTGCGAATCGGATCTATCAAATGATTACACACACACTTAGAGTGTACTGAGTCAAATCAATGTTTTCCATCCATCGCAATCACAACAAAAACTACCGAAAACTTCAATACATGCTCAAATAATCCAGTTCTTATCAACCAGGAACTTTTATGAAGTTAAGTTGGATTAACCCAAAAGCAAAGCTTATAGAAGAAATTCACTTACAGACGAGCAAACGGATCCGATTGTAAAGGAGAAATGCTCTAACTGATTTCAAAATTAAAGAAACTCAGCTTAGCAAGATCAGGCGCAATGATAAATTGAGGAAGGTAATGCAATCGAAGTCTGGGAGTAATCGGAGGCAGTAGGGAATCTCCTATAGCAGAGCCACCATTACGGCGGAATTTTTAGAGAGATGAAATACATAAAGAGCGGGAAAATGAAGAGACGATATTTAAAGGAGACTAAAAGGCCCTTTCAGACTGAAGTGACATGACAGCTCGATCAAGTTCGGATAACCCGCTTAATTATACCCGAAAAACAGCCCATCAAATCCAGTCAACAAACAACTATGTTTGTGTGCGAGCGACTATGAGGATATTCAATTTTGTATGAGTATGAGCCGTTAGTAAGAGTACTCGTCTTACAGGAAATTGGACTTAATCCACCAAATGATGTTACATGTCATTATTTCGAAGCATGTAGTCTTTAAAAATTAAAAATTACAAACTTTGAGGGGCAAATGTTTATCCCTTAAGATTCAAACGTACATTGAAGGATTAAGCCTATGTTAGAACTGCAAGACGAACACCCACGAGGCTCGTATACTCATGCCTCAACCAAGGTCGTTCATACACAACAAGGTTGAACATAAGACACAGCTCGAGCAGGGGAGCAAAGATTGGTCACTTGTGCCAAACAAAGTCGCTTGAACATCAGAACAAGGTGGGCCGTCCTCTTAGCATAATCAGGATTGGACATATAGCGCAGCACGGTCATGCAGAGAGGTCGCGCACATGAAGCTAGCTCAAGAGTGGCACGACGCAAAAACAGTAAGGATCGTGCATCCTGTAAAGATCGTCCATATTTAAAGAAGTCGCTCATCCTTGTACCAAAGAAACCGGTCGTACAAAACTAAGAGAAGAATTGGCTCCAGTAACATGCTCCGCTCTGAAGTCATTCGTTCATGCTACTCCGGTCGATCGAGCCTAGCAAGAAACACAAAGAAGCCAGAAGTCATACATGTATCCCATGTCCGCTTATAGATTGCAATCGCAGTCGCTCGCTCACTTCGCAATCAACTGGAAATGTTTCAATCAGATGCTGCCCACTGGTCGATCAGATACCAGTTCCTGAAGGGTCGCACTTACATTCTGACCTACAAGATTTGACTGTTCGCCTATACACCAACACAGGACCTCTGGCTAGTCACTCGTGTACTCATCACCTGACAGCTCGCCCAAACTGCTCGGATCTATGCAATCGCTCAGTCACACAAAGTCACTCGCTCACACAAAGTCGCTTACTCACATAAAGTCGCTCGCTCCTGTGAAGTCGCTCGCACCTAGCTTGCATATATGTATCTTAACTCATTTCTTCAGGGGGGCTCACATATAAATAGGCCATGGCTTCCATCATAAGGGGCTGTAAAATTCTTCCCTCCACCATTCCATAAGCATTCCAATCATCGTATTCATCTCCATTGGAAGATCCTTCATCCACTTGGACATGGCATCCGTCAAGATCGCCTAAGTGGTGAAGAGATTAAAGATTCTCCTTCATCCTCCTCTCGAACAAGGACATTCTCCTTCTCCTCCGCTGACTTACCCTTCTCCTCCGTCGATCTTATCGTTTCTCCATTGGAATCCATGAGTATAAATGAGATCTATATGCGAGAAAGAGTATGTTGTAAAAGAGAGAGGATGCATGTACAAAGAGAGTTTATATGCTTTGTAATCATTGTCATGGTAATGCAAACTACATTCATAGTGGATGTAGGCCTAGCTTAGGGCTGAACCACTCTAAACCTCGTCTCCGTTTTACTTTCCTCACATTTTTACTGTCTAATTTTAATTGAGTACGACTCTATTTACTTTCTAACCACGTTGGTGAAGTACAATTCTTGTACCCTTGGTGTTTGAGATATTTTTGCTGAAAACACATACTAATCTACCCACAACACCAGAGAAGAACTCAACCCTATCTTCCCCACATTGGAAAATGATAGCATTTACATCAAACATTTCAACCATTCGTTCATGGAAACCAGAACACCCATTCACCCATGGCAAAGCACTCTTGACATCCAAATTATATATCTTATGTAAACCATCCTATTCAAACTCAATATCCCTCAAGCACAAGCCCCAAATGCCTAAATCAATATCAGACAAGCATCCAAGGAACATCTCCTTCGACGTTGGACAATCTACATGAGGCAGTTCAAAAAAGGCAACTAATCAACCATGTCAGACTCTGGCTATCACCACCAATTCTGCTTCGAAACCATCGTTAACTGTATGATGACCAACCTTTCCATATGTCAAGGGCTAATGGTAACCCCTGTTCTAGCATAAACTCCACACGCCTTTCAATGATACGTATGTTTGTCCAACCTTGACAACTAGGTCTTTCAATGATACCCAAAGTACTCGACGTACAACCGGTCTTTTAGACGTCTCTATTGTACCCCAACTTCGAGCCTGCTAGAAGTTACAACAATGATAATCTCTCGGCCTTCACATCTCTAGTCATCTAAACCGATGACTTTTCATAGCTCAAGGAACCTTCTCAAGCAACCATTATCCACCAACTCATGACCTTTGAGTTGCCACCTCATTCATTGTTCTACGCCGATCAACGAACACATTCAACACTTCGAATATTCCCACTTGAACCTACTTCGTGGTCACAACATCACTGAGACAAATCACGTCACTACGCTGCGGCTAGGGTTCGGGGGGGGGGGGGGGGGTTGCCCTTGAAAAATATTTTTTAGGCTTTTTTATTTAAATCTGGATCGTACACGATTTTTTTTTCCAGAAATGATCCTGTGCGACCGAGCCCTGCCTTTGCTCGTCCCAACATGGTGCGACCGACCCTGCAGCTCGATCACAACATGGTGCCACTGACCACCCTCTTCCACAACATGACCGATCCCATGCTCTGCAGACCACCGTCCATGCCTCGACCGACCCCATGCTCTGCTCGACCAACCCTCTCCTTCTGAGCGTGACCGACCCAGTTCCCCCTTGCTCGACCGACCCTGCCTTTGCTCGACCCCGTGCATTTCTTCTCGACCGACCGACCCAAAGCCGCTCGACCGACCTACTGCATGCACGATCGACCCCTATGACTTGCTTCCGAAGCCATGCTCGACCCGTGGCCTACACAATTTCGACCAAAACTTCACCAATCGACACAATCGACAAAATATACTCATATAATTCATCTAATACAACCATAAGCACGTTATGAAACCACTAACAACATAAATATGACAATTTTCACCAAAATTGTGCAAATTTTACCAAATCATGATAAATGAACATATGAACAAAACGATGGATTTAACTTCCATAAACATATGAAAATACATAGAAATTACTGATTTCAAGTTGCTAAATTAGATCCTATTGTGATTCATATGAAATAAAACTTATCATGATGTGGATCTAAGGAAAACGACTTGAATTTGGTGAAAAACATGATCAAACATTCATATACTTGATTGACTCCGTGTGAGAGATGCATATCACTCACCAATTCTCCAAATCAAAGCAAAAACGGTGAAATTAGATTCCGAACAGCGAAGAACTTGATTCAAATCCATTCATTTGATGAACTCTCACTTGGAATGGTGTAGATCTAGCTCCAAATGTTGTAGATCTTCGATTCTCTAAGCTTTAATGATGGAAAGGTGTTGACAATGGAGGAATGGAGGACCTCTAGCTCTTCCAAAATGAGAGAATGGAGAAATTCAACTATTCTCCATGCCTCTTACCCCCTATTTATAGCCTTCACCAGCCCACTAATGGGCCTCCCCAAATCAGCCCATTTTGGCTTACCAAACCTGAACAACCAACTGTTAAACCTTAAAACGGTGATTCCTCCCAAACCGCTGAGGCAAAATTGTAATGTAACCACTCTACGGAAAGGCAAACATCATTTCCTTTCCAGTGGCACATGTCTCAACACCTGATTCAACCTAAGTCAAAAGTTATGCCCTATTCAAGACTGACAGGGGAAAAATGATCACAAATAAAATTGGTAAATATTATGGACATGTCTCACGTCCCCAAAAACAATATA
Source organism: Allium sativum (assembly GCA_030737875.1). Taxonomy (NCBI): domain Eukaryota; kingdom Viridiplantae; phylum Streptophyta; class Magnoliopsida; order Asparagales; family Amaryllidaceae; genus Allium; species Allium sativum. The sequence continues at coordinate 478,926,073 of CM060925.1, forward strand.
TTAAAATATGAGAATGATCCAACCCTCAAGAAATAAAATAAAAAAATATTTTACGATCCTCCGATACGTAAAATGCAGGCTGTTACAATATGTGTGTGTGTGTGTGTGCTTGTGTGTTTAGATGCATTTCACAATTGTTATCTTTTGTTGTTACGACAATCAGTCAAGCCTAGGATACAAGTTTTATATGTTATTAATGTTTGTTTCCCATTAAGATATATGTTAATATCCATATATATATATATATATATATATATATATATATATATATGCTTGATTGATGAAATGTGGGAAATTTACTTGTATGCCTTTCTTGGGTTAGAGATTGACATTTCAACGATTTAGAAATGTTAAATTCGAATGATAATTAGCGTTAATAACGATTATTAAATTACATACATATATAACGTGATCAACATATAATAAATGCGTAATAAATGCATGGTAAGTACGATGAATTGAGGGAAGTAGTAATTTGAATTTTAAATGTCCCCTTAGGAGTTTATTTGTATGTGTGTGCGTTAATAGCTTTACAAATAGTAATTAATGACATAAAGACACAAGGTTAACCATTACTTATAGTAAAAACCTATCCGGAACCGACCGACATATCCAACATCTACAAGTAAGTCTGGTTAATGTGAGAGGTCTAAGTGTCATAGGCCATTATAATTATTACACTAAGGCATGAGGTTAAGCTCACTTGTAGTAGAAGCCTGCCCGGAACCGCCCGACAAATCCAGCATCTACTAGTAGACATTGTAATGTGAGAGGTATGGGTGTGTGTGTGTGTGTGTGTGTGTGTGTGTATATATATATATATATATTAGTAGGCATGCCTGCCTTGAGAAGGTCTTAAGTGGTTGACTTACCTAATTTGGGTATTATATAGTTAGGACTAGGCATGTTCCTAGGGTTCACTCCTTAGTTTGAGCCAAAGTCATGGGACCCTCCCTTATTAGGTTCTAATGGCCTTGGGTTCTCCTTCTCTAAAATGGACAAAATATAACGGTAACGTCGAGTGGGATAGTTCACTAGAGGTTGTCCTCTTCCTTTAGGAGCTATGTGAGGGATAACCTAGGGACGGGGTAAGTACCCTACACTGCATGCAACTACGACCAACTATCTACGTGAAGTCTTAAGTGGCATAAGAGTTCACCCATAATATCAGTTAAGTAGTAACATAGGAGTCCGCTGGATGGGTCTTAAATGACAGACTTGGTCTACCCTAAACCAGTATTAAGTGGCGAGATACTGGTTCTCATATTACAAATGGGTGTATGTGTGTGTGTATGTGTGTATGTGTATCGTTGACGTGATGGGACGGGGTCTTAAGTGGTTAGGGTCCGCCATAAGGTCTTAAGTGATTATAGGAATCCAGCCTAAATTTAATATAGTAGTATGACCTTAAATGACCGAGAATGTCCACCTCGCTGGGTATTAAGTGATCGAGGATCCACCCTAAAGTGTTAATGAAGGTCTTAAGTGACTGTACGAATGTCCATCTCATTAATTAGATTTACTGCCTTATGTGTGCATGCTGTTCACGTAGACATATCGTGAAAAACCTATCTTGCCAAAAATAAGAATAGTTACCCTTCAAACATATGTGGTTTTCATTTGCTAGACTTTATGTTCTAACCTCCCCCCTCTTAACATACTTACATGGCAGTAGGTTGGACTTTATGCTGAGAGATGAAGTGGTGGGAGCTGGACGATGGAGGAACTTATCTATTTATGTTTTATTTATTATTGGCAGCATTATTGTTGTTGCTATGTATTTGAGACATTAATTGATGTGCCTGATGTAACTGTCTGAATAATGGCTGTAAGCTACATTATTGGGTTTTAATTCAAATGGTACATTTATTTTCTCATTATTATATTTTATCCCTTCCGCTGTGTGAGATTCCATTTCGTTGTATTGCTCTTTTATTATGTGTGAATGTTATTTTTTATAGGAACCAACGACTCATTTATAGTGGCTCTAAGTTTCGATGAGCCTTTTTTAGGTCGAAATTTAGGCCCACTCCAGGTGGGTTGTTACACACTCTGATCCGATCCCAACGCCTGCTACAAGCCCGGTTCCTAAGACCCCTTACTCGGTCAGCTCTAACATGCTTTATCTCCATAAATTCCGAATCGAGCGACATACATGCTACATAAGTCGAGGAAGGCTGTTCTTTATGTGAAGAACATGCCCAACCGCCTATGCTAAATTTTCGGATCGTATGACACGTGACCGACCCGGGATGGTCGCTACGTGGCATATCGATCTAAACGAGGCCTCGTCTATAAATACTTCATTTCAAGGCTGATTGAAGGACCTTTCTTCAGATCTTTCGAGTTCAATACCTCACGCAAGGACACTGCCGTCACTGGATTTCAAATTACATTACGTTAACACAAGGATTTTGTGTATAAATCACCTTTTTCTCTACTTTCTTACAAATAAAACAATTGTAACATGTAATCGACAGTATAAACAAAGATTATAAGTGGACATAGGCTTGGATTAAGCTTAACCACTATAAAAATCTTGTGTGTTCCCAATTTTTGTTGTTATTATTGCATTATTTGATTGTGAGAACATTCTGTTATTTGTGTGTGGATTACATACCTTGGGGGTTGATTGTTAAGAGTGCCACTTTTTGACGTCAACAATTGTAGAAATGTTAAAATGTAGGTATTTAAAGAGGAAATTATTTTCTTAATTCATGATAAATTTATTGATATAAGTGTATAATACATTAGTTTTTTATTGTTTACATTTATTAATTAAATTGTGTGATTTACTCGACTTTATGTTTGGAAGAAAAACTATTTTTCCAATTTTATTAATATAAATATGGTGTACAGTTTAAAACATCACACTTAGCGTTAATTAAACGAATTAACTACAATTTATTGATTGGGTTTATTTGTTAAATTCAAACTCACATAATTAATTTATACATATTAACTTAAACGTACAAAGTTAAGTGATATTGTGCAACATTTGTAAATAACTAAATAAAATTTAAAACATAGGATTTGACATTAATATTACAATGCAATACACGGTAAATTTATTAACGTACATGAGTCCAACTTTGAACTTGTAATAGTTATTTATGTGTATAATTTATGTTATGTGATTAACGTGTTTATATATTTGAATTTTATTTTTATTTTTTAAATGAATATGATTAATCTTGATGTGATTTATTAGGCGCATCAATGAATAATATTTTGCTAAAATTATTTAAATAGTTTTAATATTATGTAATTAATTGTAAAATGTGGCACCAAAAACAAAATATTAGAAAATAATTGAGAGAGAGTTAGTAAATTGAAGTTTAGGTATTTGGAGTCAAAAAACACAATTTTGTCATTTTGAGTTTTTAAAAGAAATATTTGTTAATTAAATTTATTTAAATTACTTAAAGTTTGGGTTTTCTGATTAATTTAAATATGTGAACTTAAATATAAAATGTTAGGAATTAACTAGTAATAAATAATTAGAAAATTTGAAATGTCCATATCAAAATGTAAAATGATAGAAAATGTAAAATAATGCGAGAGAAATAGTAAATAAGTGTAAAGTAATAAAGTAATTTTACAATAAAATATCTGGAGATAATTAAGAAGAAATGAGAAAACTCCTATAATTAAGGAGAAAACTTTAAAATGTTATGCTTTACTATTATTTAATAGATTTATGAAGAACAACTCAAATATTTGGTACAAAATTAGTGAAAAGAATTTCTATTAAAATATGTTATAGTTTCCGTATGCAATGCATATAATTCCACCTAATCATCTACTTTCAGACAACTTATTTCCATATTCAGAACATCTCCTTCAAGCTGCAGCAACCAGTTCAATGAAACCAAGAGCAATTTTAGCTGTTTCATTTATATTTATTGTTTATTCAAATCCAGTTTGCGCTAACAAATTCCAGTTTGTCCCTCATGAGCTCCTATTGTTGTATATGACGTAGTTGTATACACAATTATATGATTTTTGTTTGATGATAACAACCAAATAGATTATTTTAAATGTGTTTGTTACTGTACTGTTCTATTTATACATCACAGACAGAAATATAATATTTATATTTAAATAGAATACGACTGTACAGACATTCATATATTCATACAGTATTTTATTTAAATTAAATATTATACTTCAAACATTCAAACAGTACAACTATTTATAACTCCACTATTTACAATTCACATAAATATGTTTGAATATTTCTGACATGATACATCACACATGAAATTGTAATATTGAAGGAATTCAAATAAAAATAGACAGATTGAATTGAACACAATAAAATAATATTTTATTTCAATCAAATCTGTTTATTACAAATAACAGTACAATTTTATTCTCGCCTATAATCGATTTCATATACACAGATTCCTAATTACATACATCACTCAACACTCATTTACATTTCTATACAGTTCACTCATATATACCGACACATATGAACATCATCATCTTCAGTCTTCTTGTCTTCACAACATTCCACAGTCAATCCAGTCATCATCTTCATACCTGTCACATACAGAAGAACACACACAGTAGACTGCAATAAAAATAAATTTAAATAAAAGCAAATAAAAATTTATTTTTAAATTTTATTTGCCTCAGAACTACGGTGTGTTTCTCATCATTTTTCTAGACTTGGCCTGATATGCAGGGACAGAAAATCAGTCTAATGGCTGTATATACACACGTGTATAGATATACACGTGTGCACTGCCACGCCAATCAGTATGCATCTGAGGAGTAGCCACAAGGACCATCTCAACTCAGTGCAAATCAGTATGCAAATGGTCGAGCCAAAAGTGCAAATAAAAAAATAAAAAGCCAAAAATGGATGAAACAATGCATCATGATTCAAGACAGTCAACAACTAAGGGTGGAAAAGTTTTCTACATGGTCAAAGTGGTGCTATAACACAGTTCAAAAGTAATTTAAGTCAGGGAAGTGCAAATGATCAAGAACATCAAGCAACATTGGTGCAACTATATCACATAAATCAAGTGCAAGGTAGAGTAATATAGGGTGTAGCACAAGAGCAACACATACAATGGTCGAATACATACAAACCCACAAGTGCAAGATTCAGCAAAACTCAAGAATTAGCTCAGGTTCAAGAACATGATACAACTCAAGTGGAAGAATGCACTAAAACATGGATTAGTACATGGACTGAACAATGGACATGCCAATGCAACAAGACACTCATGTGCAGCAGTACAATGACAAGGAAGTAAAATGGTAGCATTATCAAAGCAGGTTTGCCAAGTCAATGATATGTTTACAATGGAGCCAACAAAGGACATGCACATAAAAACTTGGTGCAGCAAGTTCAACACAAACCGGACACAAGAGTTCAATGTCAAGAGAAATACATATTTGGCATTTATGTTGAAATGATTTATAATAATAATACTATAATGAATACATATATGACATTTATGTTGAAATCAATTTTAACAAGGGAGGTTCAAGTATACAACAAAGCAGCAACAAGTATATGGGGTAGAGCCAAGCATCCAGGTTCAAGCATGCATGACTCGAGCTAAAGGCAGTACACACACATGTACAAAGAACCAAAATATTGTTTCAAATACAGTGGAAAGCTAAATATCGAGATAGACATTCAAATTACCAATTCAGTATTGGATCAATTCAAAGAAAAATTTCAAAGTCGACACAAAAGCCAGTACAATTTTTAACAAGTCATGAATAGCTTCATTTCAAAGTCAAGTATGCAAGGCAATGCCAAGCATAGTATCTGTTTAAGGCAATATCAAGTTACTAAAAGTGTTCAAGGGTAGTATCTGTTCTTATCAAGATCGACCATTCACAACAATCAAAGAATAGCACCAATTTTAGTTTTTTTGGCAAATCAAGTATAAAATATGTTCAGTTCTTATCTCCAGAAAGCCAGAAAAAGGGATGATAAAATGTTCAATTTTTGCTAAAAAATTCAAAGTCAGGGATGTCACACGCAAGATCAAAATTTCCAGAAGTCAGAGTTTAAATCTAGGAGTATTTATGAAATATATTAGGAAGGTTTAAAGTCCATAATTTTATCACGCAAATATTCCACAAAAATATATACGGATTTGTTTAAGCAGGGACCAATTCAAAACAATAAGAATCTCATGCAAATTTCCAGAAGTTTGAAGATCTCAAAGTCCATGAATACAAACCAAGGATATCATCTAGAATCGAGCCCAAAATTCACGAATATATCAAGACCAAGTCATTAACGAAATCAGAGCAAATATTTAGGATTTTTAATCCTATAAATAACCCAATCATCATCGGCTTTTAAATTCATCCAAGTTCAAGCACAATCAAAGAGAATTTCGAATCAAAAATCGTACCAGAGAACAAGCAAGTAACTTGGATCCAAATCGAAGCATCTGAAAGCAACATCGAAGTCGAGCATCAGAAAATCGCACTCCATCACTCAAGCACAAAGATTTGGGGCAAAATTGAAAACCCTAGTTGTGTAGCCGCCGCCATTTTTCTAGACAGAAAAGAGATCGGGCAAAAGTGAAGTAGCAATACAAAAGTGGCCGACCAAGTTTTGAAAAGGCTAAGCAAAAGGATTTTAGATTTAAATAAAACTAGGGTTTTACTCTAAAGGGTTTTTTAATTTGTTTTTGTTAATTTGTTTTTATTCGTTTCAATCTGTAAAAATCTAGCAGTTTTCTAGTTTGTTTGTAAAACTAGAGAGACGAATTACGGGATTTGTAATTCGGGGAAATCTGATTTCGGGGATAGAAACCAGTGCAGGGTTTTGAGCGTAGGGTTAAGAACAGTTGGGAGCGAGTGTCGCGAGTTTACAAGGGATTATAAGCGTAGAGGTTGTTTTAACTTCTAGTAGGATACTTGGGGAATGCAGCAGTAAGCATGGTTTTGCCGAAGCTGGGTATATATGTATGTTTTATTTTCCGCATTTATTCTGATTATTATCTGTGCTGTTATTATTTAATTACTCTGAAAATCTACGATAAACCCTATTCAATCCGCTCTAGGGTTAATTTAGATCCTACACCTATCACACAACAACCTATATTATATTTTCTTAAAAAAAGAAAAAAAAAATTCATACAACAATCGCCTGATGTAAATGTAGGTTAGACATAGGTAGTTCTATTAACAATTAATTGGGGTAGCGAACATTTTGTAAATACAAGAGGACCCTCTTTGGCGCGTCAAGGCGACAAGGGCCCTTTTGGTTGCACCCTTATTTGTATTATCGTATATCCTCGACGTTAAAATTGATGCTCATTTCTTCTCCTTCCCTAAAACAAGAGCCTTTCTTCCAACGTAATCCCTATTCAATGGGGGCGCATGTTAACCAGGCGGGGCCCACAAGACGGAACGCGCATGTTAGCAGCAGTTCTCAGTATTTCATTTCTACTTCCGCACCTTTCTCTCTCATTATATGCTTCACAAAGACACCGCTGTATATATCTCTTTACATCCTTTACTATTATTATTCGTTGAACGTCCCAAGGGTTCTCCTCTCTCTAAACCTAACCCTAATTTCTGAAATCGCTTCAACCAATGGAACGTAAAAAGGGGATGTCGTTTACCAAGCTATTCAATCTCGAGGCAAGTTTTGTTTGATTTTGAATTATATATTTTTCTTGTAATTTTGGCTTGTATTGCTGCAAAAGTTTGGGGCTTTTTATGTGTTAATGTTTGTTTTTCTTGCAGCCTTTGATGAATTTTCAATTGCCGCAACCATCAGAGTCGGATAGTTCCGGGACTAGCAGTCAGGAGGAGAGTACTAGTAGCCAAGGTTGAGGTTCTTTTTGCGTCAATTATAAAATGTTTATCGCTTTATTTGCATATAAGCAATAACGCTTGAGTCTGTGTTCTGAATGTAAATAATAAGAGAAGTCAATGCTTATATAACATGTATCCTAGGTCGCTAATTTCCACTTCTCATTATGTTTTCTAATTTTGTTTCTGCAATACCAAAATTTATGCACACATTCATTTTCCAGTTTTATTTTTTTCATGCGTTACACTTATTTTATCCCTGCTTCACATTTTCATAAACATATAAACAAGTTTATTGTTCAAACAATAAGAATCTAATTTACATAATCATCATTGGTATAAAGATTTTTCTTACTGCTACAATGAGAATATGACAGGGACTTAATACAAAGGCAATATTAGTAAGTAAAGTTTGCTGTATTACTATCATTTTTTTTTTTTTTTGGGTGTGTGCGCACCCGCACCCGCATGTGTGCATCCTTTAGCTAGCAAATTTTAATGTTATTATGATGACAATTGAGAGAAGCATCAATTATCCACATGCATTTATTGTAAGAAATATGGAAATTGGCTGGCTGACTCTTTTGCTAAGGCTCTTTAGGATTTCCTTTTCTATTGCATATTGTTGTTCTGAGCGAGCAGCTGTCAAATCGGTATTTAATAGTTGTGTTTTTTTTTTTTCACTTTTTTTAAGAACTTATTTGAAATTCAACGAATATAATTAATTTCATATTTTCTACATTGAAAATGGCTTCTCGAAAAGTATGCATGTGTGCGTGAGCTGATGACATTTTTTATGTTTACACTTCCTCTTTTATTAAAAGGGCCAGCCGCCAGATTAGTCCCTTTTTTTTCTTCTGAATTGTTAGCTTATTGTAATATTTGATGTAGTTTTTAGAATCTAAGGTGCCATTTGGTTTAATGTTTTTAGTTTTGCGTTTTCGCTCATATTAAAATGAGAACACATGAAAGACATTTTAAGAAAACAAGGTTAACACACAAAACAGAAAACAACTTCTATTTGTTTTCCGTGTTTTGAGAGGTAATGGAAGAACGAGAGACTATCGTCACTTCACCATTCCTCCATCCCCTTCGTCATCGCTTCCATCGTTCTTCTATTCCCTCGGTCATCCCTCAAATCGTCTTATTTGTTGTTAATTTTGAAAATTCAAAACGCAAAATACAAAATAAATTAAACACCACCTAACTATTTACTTTGAAATTTTATTTCTTAATAATTTTTTATCTTCCTTCAGTTTAAGTTCAACATGTATGTATTAGGGTTGTTATGGTATTGGTAAATTTACCATTACCAATCAATAATATACCCATTTATGGTATACCAGCTATCACTTTTCAATTACCAATATCAGTACAATAAAAGTTTTCTTGTATCGGTTATAAATATCATTACCATAACAGCCCTACATGTATAAAATATATTTTGTGTTTGGATTTTTACATAGTTTTACGATTTGAAAATTAAACTCTCAAGTGTGGTTTTATATGCTGTAAATCTATTTGTAAAACCTCTTAAATTGAATCCCTTGTGATTGCTGAAATCATTACTTTCAAAACCCTCTCTTAACTGGAAAAGAAACACAAAAATGAGTCCATTTAAACGCCTTTTTATAATACTGTTACGGTGACATGTGTTCTGTCTACTGTGGACCAACCGCATATACCACATGATGTATCCAAACTCGATCCACATAAAATTTTTGATCAGACCCAATCTACATAAAATGACAGGTCAGATCTGACCCACAAATTTTAGACCCATTCGTATGATTCGAGGTTTTTTTTTTTTTTTTTTTTTTTTTTAAACATGCCAAACCTGCAGCTCATTAGAACAGGATATGTAAATCATATCAATCTGCAAACCAGACTCGGTTTGGACCAAAGAGTGACCTGGATCAAGTTGTGTTCCGGTCAGAGTCTCTGAAATATTAAATTATTTGTATCACTATGGATTTTGAAAATGTCAGCTGTTTCCGAAGATGAAGTGAAATGTTAGACGGAGTTGAGGTTCACATTTATCCCTAAAATGAAAGATCAAACCAACATGAAAATTGATGATTATATGCTATTGTTTACTTATTAACTCCAACATTTTTGACCATGCTGAATATACTTTTCAAACACATTGGCTTATGGTTGTTATGATGTAACGAAATCAAAATTAACAAAATCTACTATTTTTGTTAAAATATATTTTGAAAAGTTAAAAAGTAAATCTGAATCATACACAATGTATATTTTAAATAAAAATTTCTCTTGATCTAGTTAAGACATTGTTTTGTATCATAGCTGATTGAACATGGAAGTTCTAAAATATTTTTAGTCAATGCCTAAACAAAGTTAAACAATATAATATTGTGTAATACATACACAAGCTTGTCAAAGGTAATAAATCGATCCTTACAATTAGATTTTGAGATTCGAATCACTATAACATCAGTTAAAATAGTCACACTAAGAGTTTCTAATGTTTTTTTAATCCTTTTTTTTGGCAACATCAGATCAGTTATGAGCATGCCATTGTTCTAAGTAGATTAGGCAATTCATGATATGAACTGCATAATATAAATCATTTAAAAACCCGCCTCAGTACTTGCCTCGAGGAGCGTCTCGAGGAAATAAGAGATAAAAACGCCTTGAGGCTTATTCAAAAAAGTTTTTTACCTCAAAAGCTTTCGCCTTAACAACTTGAGGCATAGAAAACACATAAAACATACGCCTTGCATGCCTCAAACCTTTTGTTGCAGATATCGATAGTGATAAAAAATCATTAAACTTTAATTATTTAGTGAAAATAAAAAAACAAAAAATTTAGCGTTTTCTTTACTTTTCAATTTTAATATGGGCGTGATCATGTAAGATTGTTTATAAAACAACAATCAAGAGAAATATAATAGATTTTCTCATTGTTATTTAAAGAATGTTTTCCATAAAAATCGTTAAATTTTGGAATAAATTTTGCGGATCGATTTGAATTGATAGAATGAATTAAAATTGGAATTTGATAGAATCTTCTAATAGTTTTGACAATCAAAGTTTAAATCATATCAGTATCAATTATTTATTTTTAATCTATAATAAAAAAAAATACTTGTTCAAAGTCGGATCTTAAATTATTTGTTTTTCATTTTTTGCATCAGTTAATTTAAAATAATAGACTGTTTATAAAACAACAATCAAGAGAAATATAATAGATTTTCTCATTGTTATTTAAAGAGTGTTTTCCATAAAAATCGTTAAATTTTGGAATAAATTTTGCGGATCAATTTGAATTGATTGAATGAATTAAAATTAGAATTTGATGGAATCTTCTAATAGTTTTGACAATCAAAGTTTGAATCATATGAGTATCAATTATTTATTTTTAATCTATAATAAAAAAATACTTGTTCAAAGTCGGATCTTAAATTATTTGTTTTTTAATTTTTTGCATCAGTTAATTTAAAATGTCAGAATTTCTTTATACGTTTTGCGTTTTATTTTACTTGAAAAGCTTACACCTGAACGTTTTGAGGCTTATGCCTCGCCTCGTAGACTTGAAAACGCCTTATATATGCTTTTCGTGTTTTAGAACTTTGATATAAATGACTTAAATTAATTTGTAAGAACTAAGCATACATTAGTGCACTTATTTTTATGTTCTTTTGCTGTTGTTCATAGCAGTTAAAAGTTAACTTTGATTTCATCAAATATTTTACATGTCTACATTTTTAGCACCAATCAACACTATCACAGAAGTAATAATCTTATAGTTCACAAAGATCATTCATTTATTTTTGTATTTTATTTGTATGGTTTTAGATTTCATCTGTTACTTGAAGGAGTAGTTAAATTATATATCAATGGTTCTGGGCCATCTTCTATTTTATAAAGAAGATACATGTATTTATAATATTGCAACAAAAAGAATTACCTTTTTATTTATTTATTTAACAGGACTGTTTTAAGCAACGTTTGAGGTTTTGATCGAAAGACTGAGATTTTGATCGTTCCGTTTAGGTTTCGGTAGAGACTGAAAGAAAACCAAACCAATGTTTCAGTTCAATAAAAAAACTATTGAACTTGAAATTTTACAAAAATAAAATATCTTAAAAAAATGTATTTGTTTGAGTTTCAAATACATGAATATTCAAACATGAAATTGTACCTTAGAAAACATATAATTTCACAATATACGTGAATGTTGTAACTAAAAAAGCTGAAAATGAAATAATGAATAAACATTTTTGGTGTTATAATTATTTATATGTAATTAGCATTGTTCTTTTCTATCGTGTTTTCCAATTAAATATAAACTGTACGTTTTGTTCCAATAAATTAAACAAATATATGTGTAATTATATGAAAAATAAATAACGATATAAACCAAAATTTGAATTGAATTACTTGAAATTTACGAACTACACCGAATATTCTAAATTACAAAAGATCGAAACCGAGAACTGTTTTAAGTATATTTTTTTTCGTCTGTATTCTTGAAATTTACGAACTACATCGAATATTCTAAATTACAAAAGATCGAAACCGAGAACTGTTTTAAGTATATTTTTTTTCGTCTGTATTCTAAACAGTTGTTTTTACTTGTAAATAATAGCAGTAGGTGGTCTCAATCCATCAAAGCCGTTTATAGTGTCTAATTCATCTAATCCAGGACGGGGTTGGACCCGATAGATCGAAGAATTAGTTAGATTGCTTATGGGTTGGATTTGACGTGACCTGGCCCCTTAGTCAACACTAATTGCTGAGGTTAATTACTTACTAAGGCAATGTTTGGTTTACCATTTTTAGTTTTGGTTTTTCACCCATAAAAGCAGACGAATGGCACATGTATAACATGAAAAACTGCCATTTTTAGAAAATGAAGTTAATACAAAAAACAGAAAACAATTTTTATTTATTTTCCATGTTTAAGAAAAAAAATGGATGAATGGAAGACAACACATCCTTTCGTCGTTCCTCCATCTCCTCCGTCGTTCTTCCATTTCCTCCACCGTCCCTAAATTCTTCTTATTTTAATTAATGTTGAAAACTCAAAACACGAGGCAAAATATAAACCAGACAACACCTTAGCTTCTTGATATTGTGTTATAATTTGAGAAAGCTTTTAGTTTTGGATACCATTTTCTTTTAAGGACTTCCATATACATTGCACATGTAGTTTTGTTAAACTTAAAATGGCTAGTTAGTTTTGAAGAATATTTTTGTGGATTATGATCATTACATTATTCAGTGTAAGATAACTATGATTACGTAAATTGGATTAATGCTGATACTTAATAAACTTTTGTTATTTTATTTGCATTTATTGCTTGGCATTTTGACGAAGTTTACGTAAATGTCTTGTGTATTTTTGTAATGTTCATTTTAAGCATGTTTTAGGGAAGGGAACAAATTCGCGGTATGCTAATGGCTGCATGAAAAGTAGATCTGCTTCTGACCATATAAAGAGAGATATTAGTCAGGGAATGACATCTTTTGCCAGTGGGGATGCTGACAGCGATGATCAATATTACGAAGAAATCAATCATAGAATTTCAGAACATTATTACCAAAAAATGGTTGGCAGTCATGCACAAAAATATAGAAAAATTAACGCTAATGGTTCAGCGGTAGGAACTTCTGTCAAAATGATGATGCCAAATGCAAAACACAGTAATAGGTCAAAACCTTCAATTAAAAAGGAGCAAATGTTTCATGAGATAAACAAATCACCTGATTACTACAATTCTAAGTATGAGCCAAGCTACAAGTACTCGAATGCTTCAGCAAAAGACCCTCCGTACTTGGACATTGGTGATGGTATAGTATATAGATTACCTCCAACTTATGCTGAGCTTGCCAGTAATCTGAAATTGCCGAACTATTCAGATATCAAGATAAGTGATTATTTCTTGAAAGGAACACTAGATTTAAGGTCTCTTGCTGCATTTGTTGCTAGTGATAAAAGATTTGAGGCCAGAACTAGAGGATGTATGCCTGAGCCTAAGCCTCAGTACGAGTCATTTCAAGCTAGGTTAAAGGCTCTTTATGGAAGTAACCCAAGTCAAAAATTTAGCCTTCAAGTTTATGATACTGGATTTGACGCTATACCAGAAGGAGCAGCAGGCAAGATAAGACGTGTAATTGTGTCTGAGTGTGGCAGTTCACAAGTTTATTATGTCAGAGTTATAGAAAAGGGAGATACATTTGAGGTTAGTTGTCAGTATGTTTCCATCTGACAATTTCTTGCCTTTTAAGCGTTTCTGTCTCTAAAAAGTACTACCACTTACTTTTACTGCATCATATGTACTAGCATAAACTCTGTATGACCAACTAATCATCTTCACTGTTATGGTGGAAGTATTAACATATTGTTGCTACTTTTTCCTAGTATTTTGTTTTTTTTAGCCTTGAACATTTGATTCTTCTAGCCTTGAACTTTTGTTTTTTCTAGCCTTGAACATTTGATTTTTCTTGTTTTCCTATTGAATATTTCACCTTCTCAATATCTGCGTTTATATCAGAATTGTGTAACTAAACAAAATGCTCTTAAGCTATGAAACACCCTCACATTTCCGGCAACACATACATTGTAGCCATCTTCATCTTTCCTGCCACATGAACCAAACAAAGCCCGTGACCTTTTGTCTTTGGAGTTGTTACTTACTGCTATATATTTTACTGCTTAACATTGTATTGGGTTTCCTGATTTTGGATACCAGTCATTTGCCTCCCAGCGGTTGTAGTATTTTTAAAAAATGGTGGTTTATCCTTTACTGCATGTGTTTTACAGAATTGCGCTGTCTAGAGGTTCTGGTTGGGGCTACGTAACAGTGTTTCTGATTGAAATCATTTTTTTTTCTTCTGCACAAACATAAAAGTGGGTATAAATTCAGGGTAACTTAAAATGTTTTTCGATTCATATGACTAATACTTGCTGAAACAGTAAGATTCATATCACCATATATATTTGCGCTGATGTAATGGCACATGCTATGTATTTGTTAATGAGAAACGATAAAGTTTCTTGATTATTTATATTTTTTAGGAGTGTTTGTATTAATTGATTTTTTTTCGTTTTTTTTTTTTTCCTTGGTGAAAACAGATCATTGAGAGGAGTTTGCCCAAAAAGCAGATACTAAAGAAAGATCCTTCCACTTTAGAAAAAGAAGAGATTGATAAGTTTGCGAAAGTTTGGGTTAATATCTCTAAAAGAGACATTCCGAGGCATCACAGATCTTTTGCTAATCTTCACAAGAAACAGATAGCTGATGCCAGGCGTTTCGCAGAAAATTGCCAAAGAGAGGTTTATTTATTTGTTATTGTATAAACTATTTATGTTAATGTATTTGGTATTGACTCATTAATTGTTTACCAGGTAAAAATGAAAGTTGGTAGGTCTATTAAGATGATGAGAGGTGCTGTGACCCGTACGAGAAAACTTGCTAGGGACATGCTGCTTTACTGGAAGAGAATAGACAGAGAGCAGGTATATTTTACAATTCTATATAAGACGCATGTTCATCGATTTACCATAATTAAAAACTGTAATGCCTTGGCATGCACGCTTGTTCAAAGTTGTCATTATGTTGGCACAGTGTTGCTCAAATCTAAGCTGTTAAATGCTTCTTCAATACATTTTCTACCTGGCAGCCAAACAGGGCCGTAAGATGTATGATATGGTCCAAAGTCCTGTGGAATCTGATTGTGTCTGTGTTTGTTTGTCTTCATTACTGACACGAATTTGTATATGAAAATTTGCCCAACTTGAGGCTCGATTTTGATAATTTTTTCTTTTATTAAATTTGGTCTTTGATCTAACATCATCCAAAAATGAACTACGAACTTAGCTCAAGTCCATCTAGTTTTAAAGCAGACCAGCGTACTTCCATGCCCAGCTTGGTTTGTCTAATTTACACTCAATGGGTAGTGATGTCATAATAATAGTTATGATTTCATCATTATCTCATGCATGCGTGTGTGTGAGCACACAAACGCCTCTCTGTTACATTACATTTGCAACCCTATACTTTTTAGAGCTACACAATTTGAAATCAAACAAAAGTCGATAGCAATGTTTTTACATGATTCAAGATTATCTTCGCAAAATTTTCGTTAATAAAAATAATCCTAATGTATTCGAAGTAATATTGTGGATTGATGAATAAAATAAATGTTGTAACAGATCTTTTATGGGTGGTGTGGTTCGTTGAGATGTCAGCTTTCCTCCGTGAGTCCGATTCTACTAGCTGCATTATTCATATGATATACCTGGAGTATGCATCAGAGCTACGATGCATACTTTTTCATAAAGTTTACAAGAAAACTTGGTTGTGTCTTAATAGGAAGTTTTGGGTTGATATTGACTTAGCATTTTGAACATGTTAGAAGTTTGATATTATCTTTCGTGAACGTGATGCTTATAAGGCCTCAACATTTCATTTGATTTTTAATTATATAGCTACAAAAACCATATGAGTATAGAATGGGATGTAGCGGATCCTTGCACCCGTATGCACACATATATTTATGTGTGTATGCATGAGCAAGGTTCAGTAACTGGTGCATCCCTTTAGCCCCTTCTCATATTTTATGCTATGTTATTCTATGCAACAAAAGTTTATAAAAGTTCAATCAATCCACATCAAGGTTTTAAATCTCAGATTTGGGCCAATATTTCGGAAAAATATCTCGGATATCTCGGGCGATATTTGAAACACTTATAACTACACTAGCTGTCAAATCTTGGATTTTGGCTAATATCTCGAATTTTCATCTGGCGATCTCGGGGAGATTTAAAAGCCTGATCCACATAGAGAATTATTTGTACAAAATTTGGGCTTATTTCAATATTTATAGTCTTTTTAAAATTACAATTCAATTATTCATCGGTCAAATATTTATTTTGACCATATAATTCAAACATCAAATATATTATCCTACATATATTTAAATGAACCCAAATTTTGTAGATATGATTCTTTATATATGGATTGAACATCTATAAAATTTTGTAGCATTTAAATTGTGTAACTCAAGATATGAAAGTGTTGCTCCAAATCATCGGTGCCATTGTCTATGTGCGCTGAAACAAAAGCCAAGGCATCACAAACTAGGCTTTTTAGTATTCATATTTACAAGTTAAAAACGATTAGTTGGTACAATTTCAATTATGTTTAATGAGTCAAAGGTTAAATTGTTATATCCCGTTTGGTTTATTGTTTTTATTTTCAAGTCTCCATCCAAGCAAAAACTCACATGTTGCACATTTTTTTTTTAGAAACCAATATGAAAAATGAAGCAAACATACAAAATATAATTATTTTTTCTTTTGTATTGTAAGAAATAACAATAGTATATAAACTAATCCGTCCCTACTGGTGTCCATCCTTCATTGTGGTGGTTTAGAATTTTTAATCTTTATCTTTTCTCTTTTCATTATTGTGTAATATAGGTTTAAAATACAAACCTTTGTTTTGTATTTTCACCCAATGTTTTAAAAAACGTGCGCAAGGTGCGTCTTAAGGCGAGAGGCGTAGACAATAACGCACCGAGGCATAGTCAAAAAACCTTTTGTTGAAAAGGTGTGCGCTTTAGTCTGTTGAGACACAAAAATGAAAAACAAAGCATATGCCTCAGGTAGAAAAAGCACCGAGGCTTTAGCCTCGAAAGCATTTTTTTAGTTGTATCTATTTCAAAACCCGTTGTATTTCCTTTTGAATTTTTTCAATTGATGTTTCCTTGTATTCTTTCAACAAAAAAGGGTCATTTTTTTTTTAAAATTGATTCAAGTTCGAAGTCAAGTCGATTCCAATTCGGAATTGAGTCGTTTCCAGACCAAAATTGAGTAGATTCCAGGATCTGGAATCAATTTCAATTCCGGATGCTGGAATCCACTTGATTCCAGTCAAGACCATGGAGCGTTTTTTTTTTTTTTTTTTATGGAAAAAAGTTAAGTGTTAACAGTATAAGCGTGTAAACTGTTGAAAAGGAAAAAAAAAAATGTTTAGTGTTGATTTTTGTGTGTAGCAGTAGCATGTGTAAGCCGTTGAAGAGAAGAATTCATTTGATCAATTGCAATTTATGTTGGTTAACTGAATTTTGTTTGAATTGCTTCAAATGCTTAATAAATGGTTTATGTTTCTTGTTTAATATTTGACATTTTATGAAGGGAATTTAATGTTACAGTAGGATAAAAGAAATATTTTATCGTTCAACCAGAACATGAGCCTTTGTGACGACCACCCCATACCTCTTATGCTAAACTAAAAGAAAGGTGCATTGCATGACGTGGCAGGCTTATATGGGACGATCATCGAGGAAATTAAATCAAAACAAAACATGTCGTATAACTCACAATGCATGGATAATATATATAATAATAAAATATACAATAGGATGTAGTAGTGAAGCATAACAAAGCAAGAAATCTCATCTCCATAAATCTCTGAATATCAAGTACAAAACATCCCAGTGAATATCTGAATACATCAAGTCTTACTACATCCTACATCATAATATATAAAAGCAGAACAAAAGAAATTGTCCAAATAGCTATATAGTAAGAATAGTAATAAGCCAGTCTCTTACCCGTCGTCACACAACATCATCGTCACCAATTTGTCACTTGTA